>VSMD01040877.1:0-19350 GCA_008750895.1 Mirza zaza
AGCTGCTCCCACAAACAGCACAAGCCCTTGGTCAGATCCCACCGCTTTCTTTGCCACCGGGACAGCCCCTGCGGCAGCACCGTGGCCCACGCCGGGGCCGGGGGTAGGGCTCAGGAGGAACAGCACGTGGGCCTCGGACGGGACCAGCCTCGCCACCCACTCCGCGCCGCTCGCCAAGGCCAACGGCACCTCGCTGGGCACGCAGGGTGTGCAGGACCAGTGCTGGGAAACATACGTTGGCCAGGTGGGCCCTTCCCCCGTACAGAGTAGCCCCGGCAGCTCTCTGCGGTGTCGGCGTCCCTGCTCTACAGAAAAGGGACGCTCGGGGAGGTTTGGTTTCCAGGTCTGAAAGTCACTAATAATGATCGGTGCAAAGACCCACGCAGCATTTCCTGCCTGCTGGGCCCTGCTCTAAGCGCTTAGTCCTCATCAGAGGCCTGCTATTGTCACCCTTGTGGGCACAGGTGAGGAAACTAAGGCACAAGTGGCCAAGTGCACTGCCCAGGGACACAGAAACGGGCAGAGGGAAGACCAGAACCCAGGCGTCTGCTGCAGGCCTGGGCCTCCATCTGCGCGCAGCTCCTCACCCCGGGGTGCTAGCCCAGGGCAGCAGGTCACAGGCCTTGAGGAGTCTCCCGTGGCTCAGAACCACAGACCCTAGATTCCTTCCCACTTTCATGTGACGCTGGCTTCAGATGTCAAAATGCAAAGTAGCCGGCATTTACCGAGCATCGACTATGTGCCAGAATCCCATCCTTCTGCCCCCTGCCCCTTCTAAAGATGCGAAATGAAGATTCCACCGGGGTGCCCTCCGGCTCAGGCCCACGGGGAGGGACAGAGACCAGGAGGACCCTGGGGAAGGGCGGCTGGGGAGGGCGGGCGTGGTGGCAGCCGGGGACCCCTGTGTTTCAGGAGATGCTGAAGCTGTCCATCATTGACACGCTCTTCACCGCGGCCAGCGTCCTGCTCATAGACTTCTTCCGGGGACTTTTCGTCCGGTACTTAAGTGACTACTGGTGCTGGGACCTGGAGAACAAGTTTGTAAGTGAAGTTCGCCGGGGAAACTGGCACGGCCACAGCCATCCTTTCCTGACGCCGAGACTGGGAAACAGTCTGGGCGCACATGGGAAGAAAACACGTGAGGGGAGGGGAAGGCGGGGGCGGCGCAGGGCAGAGAGACCCGCGCCCGTAAGAGCAAGGAGGCCCCCACCCGAGAGTACAGTGGCCCGGTTCACACAGAGAGCTTCAGAACTTTTTCTAACTCGGAAGTCCTTTTTCTCTTGTAGCCGGAATATGGGGAATTCAAGATAGCAGAGAACGTGCTACATTTAGTCTACAACCAAGGAATGATTTGGTAGGTGCCCAAGCCGCCGCTTTGCTTACATCTCATCTGGGCCAAGAGTTTGGATTTTCTCAGTCTGGATGGGACGTGACCGTAATAAACACAGTCCCAAGTTGTTAAGAAAAGCCATTTCCAAGGGGAACTATTTCTCGTGTACTTTTGTTAATCATTTTGTAGGAATTTTGCAGGAAGAAATGGTAAAGAAAATAGTCCATCTTTAAGCTCCTGTTGGTTATAGACCCCCTGCCCCCAAATATCTGGAACGGGAACGGGTAGAATAAACAGCTGGGGAGGTCCAGGTTGGAGGTGGGAGTTGGGAGGAGAAGCTGCTTCTCCCCCAGGGGACGTCAGGAGCGGTTTCAGTCCCAGAAGGGGACCTTGGCCTTTCCGCCCCGGACTCTCCCTCCTGAGACTCCTTATTTCTGACTTAGACATGGGGCGCAGAGACGCAGCCGTCCCCAGACTGTCAGACCCGCCCGGGGAGGCCCGGAGCTTGGGAAGTCTGATCACCCCGGGTACCCCCCCCCCAGGCCCAGGCAGTCGCTCCCCAAGACCCTGAGGAGCTGTAGGGGCGTCACGTGCATGCGTGTCTGCAGGGCACGGTGGAGAGCGAGCTCCCTGTGGACCCCCAAATAGCGCCGCCCGTTAACATACAAGCAAACAAAGAGAAACCGTGGACGTTCCATACGTTCAGAAAACACAGTCTCTTTTCATGATCATTCGATAAAATGAATGGGGAATTGAGAGGTATATAGTAGTGTTCCTCCAGTCAAATTCTATGTTCTCATAGTCCACTGGATTTTGCAAAATGTCTTTACTAACACAGTATTAAAAATAATATGTGACATATATTTAATGCATGTTAGGTGTCAGGCACTTTTCAACCTGTAGTAAATGATTTGTTCCTTAGAGTAACTCCTTATGAGGTAAACCGCTGCTATTTTCCCCATTTTAAAAATGAGGAAGCCGAGGCAGAAAGAAGCTACAGATCTTGTCTATCATCAAACAAGCAGTGGCATTTCTGCCTACCATGAGAAGCCAAACTTTTTAAAAAATATTTTTTGCTTATTAAACATATCCTTATATCTATGCTTATTCTCCTACTACTAAATGCAAATTCCACAAGTATTACATTGAATGAGGATGCAGGATAAACCGATGTAGACTAACGTCAGAAAACCTGGGTTTCGTTCCCTATTTGACATTTCTTTATGGGGTGACAGCTTCCCTGGGATGGCCTGGCGGCTGCCTGTCAACCCAGATCTTTCCCTCTCCAACGTGTCCAGTTTGGATGGTTCAGCGTTACCCTTTTATTAGCAACGTGTTTTTGGGCAAATCACTTAATTTTCCCTGACCTGCATCCTTGCCTATCAACTTTGGATTCTTTTTTTTTTTTTTTTTTCTTTTTTTTGAGACAGAGTCTCACTCTGTTGCCCAGGCTAGAGTGAGTGCCGTGGCGTCAGCCTAGCTCACAGCAACCTCACACTCCTGGGCTCAAGCAATCCTGCTGCCTCAGCCTCCCAAGTAGCTGGGACTACAGGCATGCGCCACCATGCCCGGATAATTTTTTTTCTATATATATTTTAGTTGGCCAATTAATTTCTTTCTATTTATAGTAGAGATGGGGTCTCGCTCTTGCTCAGGCTAGTCTCGAACTCCTGAGCTCAAAGGATCCGCCCACCTCGGCCTCCCAGAGAGCTAGGATGACAGGCGTGAGCCACCGCGCCCGGCCTCCACTTTGGATTCTTACTCCTCCTTTCACAACTGCGGAAGATTACGTGAGCTAAAATACGCGAGGCTGTCCAGTAACAGCGGGTGCTCCACGTATGTCGATTAAACCCGAAAGCCAGTGGTTTATGAGCAAAATCCTCGCCACAGACAGGCCAAATCCGCAGCTGCCCCGAGCGTAGTCATCCTTCCTTTGCCTTCTCTGCAGAGCAGGCCTTTCCTCTGCTCGGGGGTGACGAGAGACAAACACGTTAGGCCTTTGCAGGGAGGACATGTGCAACAGGATATTTTAAAACAGGATCACCACCCGTTTTCAGTGACTTATCTTCCCTCGGGAAGGTGGGGGACTGTGGTCTCAGCACGGCAGGGGGCTTCTCCAGTCCCTTAAGCACAGGATGTGAACCCCCAAATCTCAGAGCCATGCTCCTCCCCCGGGCTCCCGGCCCTGGAAAGTGCTCGGGAAGAGAACACGTGCAATCTGACCTTCCCCGTGGTTCCAGGATGGGGGCCTTCTTCTCGCCCTGTCTCCCTGCGTTCAACGTGCTCAAGCTCATCGGGCTCATGTACCTGCGGAGCTGGGCCGTGCTGACCTGCAACGTGCCCCACCAGCAGGTGTTCCGAGCCTCCAGGTGGGTGAGCGGGAGGTCGCTTCATGTGGGGACTCAGAGAACTCACGCCACCCACCCACGTGGGCCCGATCCAGGGGTCCACGAGCAGGGGCTCCCCGACTCGCTTCCTGTCCAAGTCCTGCCTGTCCTGCAGTTTTCTTTCCCCCATGGTGTCATCTCCAGAGCCCGGCCCTTAGCGTTAGTCCTTATGCCGCTGGAGCTCACGACAGAGTTTTTAAAACTTTCTTTACTGAAATTTAATAATCATTTGGAAAAACGCACAAATCATAAATGTTTAGCTTGATGAATTTTCAGAAACTGAACACAGGTATGTAGCCAGCACCCACATCAAAAAACAGAACATGTTCCAAAACTCCTGAAGGTGCAATATAGGTAAGAAAATGAGAAAGTAAAAATAAGTAAGAGAAAAAAAACCAGAACCTGAGTGGCACCCAGAGTACCCCACCTGCGCTCTATTCCAGTCACTGCCGACTCGTAGCGGCATAGCTAGGTCTGCCTCGTTTTGCCTTGTGTAAATGGAATCACACACATCCTTCACTCCACATGGTGAGATTCATCTCATCCAGGAAACATACCCCAACTTCTCTCTCCATGCTGCTATTGACGGGCACAATGGTGGTTTCCCGTTGTTAGCTGTAATGACTAATGCCACCTTGAACACCCTCACACGTGTTATTTGTTGGGTATGTACCTGGGAATGCAACTGCTGGGTCGTGGGGTCAGGTACTACGTTCACCTTTGGCAGACAGTGCCAAAAAGTTTTCCAAAAGGGCTGCACCATTTTGTGTGTGCATTGTCTGAGAGTTCCTGTTGTTCCACACTTGTTCTTTCCTGCATTTTTCATTTTAGCCATTTAGTGATTTTAGAGCACATTTTGAACACTTTGATTAGAGCTCAGTTATTTTATTTTGACATAAGTTATTTATATGTGTCTATCAGTGGCTTTCAAACTTTTTGGCTGTGACCTACACATGACAATATATTTACATGTCACCTGGTAGCCAGCACAAGTATATGCACATATTCAGATATATTATATATATTTCCATATATGTTTATATGTTTATATATAGTATGTATGTGTGCATGTATCTATATAGATATATATATAGAGAGAGAGAGGTTTTACAACTTGACATTCACCTACTGACTACATTCTGTGCACTCTGATATTTTCTGTTCTCTTTTAGTCAGATCTATCTCATTAGAGACAGAACAGCAGAACAGAAAGAGTGCTAGTTGAGAGTCACTCGATGGCTTCAACACTTGTTCTCTTTTCAGAGCTGCATACAGGGCCTCACACCAAGTAGGTCCGAGCTGTCCTCGGGGAGACCTGGCATCCAAGCTCCCCGACACCTGCTTAGGGCTGGGGGACCAGGGACTGGGGCTTCGTCAGGCAGGACACTTACCCCGAGCAGCCAGGAGCAGAGAGAATAGGAGGTTAAGTGTAAATCGCATCCAAGCGGGAGATTCTAGCATCAGAACCAGAAGAGCCAAACCATCTGGAGACGTAAGACTCAGTTGGACGGGCAACGTGTCTTAAGATTTCCCATCAACTGAGCTCACCGGGTGGGAGCTCTGGGTGCCGGGTGAGGTCACCACTGCCGAGGTCCGCAGTGGACAGGTACTCGGCAAGTGTTTCTTAGAGGAACAGGTTGGGCTGGGAGATCTGTGAAGTTCCTTCGAACACTGATTTCCAGGGTTCCAAGCAGCATATGACCCTGTAACAGACCCATTCTTACACAGTGCTGGGAGGGGGACTTTTCAGTTTGCAAAGAGTCAGGACGACAGCTTCTGGGGCGGTTCTTGGGGCACATTGGTCCTCAGTGCCTGGCTGTGGAGTGAGCGCAGCACGTGGCATTGGTTTCTTCGCAGATCCAACAACTTCTACCTGGCGATGCTGCTGTTCATGCTGTTCCTGTGCATGCTGCCAACCATCTTCGCTATTGTCCGCTACAAGCCTTCTCTCAACTGCGGGCCCTTCAGGTGAGTCCTTTCGGTTGCAGGCTCTGCCTGCAGCGGTGACAGTGTGGGGGAGGGATGGACTCTCACCGAGTTGAACCCTCCCCCCGGCTCCCAGAGCAGGCGAGACGCGTGGGAAGATCGCAAATGTGCGTCCTTTGAGTCCAAGACCGGAGCTCTTGCCCTGACGCCCCCCGAGGAATGTTTCGCGGCGGCCTCTAGGCATCCAGCCGCATCTTGAGGTCTTGCAGCCTCCTTCTGCCAAGAGCATTAGCGTCTGGGTGATGTTTTCTGTCTCGCAGTGGACAGGAGAAAATTTACGACATCGTGTCGGAGACGATTGAGAAGGACTTCCCTGCGTGGTTCGGCTCCGTGGTCGGACACGTCAGCAGCCCCGTGGTCATCCTGCCGGCCGTGCTGCTGCTGTTGTGAGTACCGCCTGCCCGCTCCGCGGCGCGCCCGTGCGTCCTGCCAACAGGGACCCGCCGCTCTCCCGTAATTATGTAAAATGTATTAGTTCATCCAAAACTCTCTTAGGAAGCCTGGCGTCTAAGCGGGGACTCGAGCCACACCGCAGGGCCACACGAGGCACAGTGCCGTGGAGACATGGCCACGGGCCCCAGCGGGGGTGGGGGGAGGGCTGCCCCACTGCCTCCCAGGTGGTTATTGATCCACCAACAGCAGTTGATCAATGGCTGTGACGCCTACCATGGGCTTGAATGCCATTACCATCATTATCCTACTCCCCAGAAATGTGAATACTCTTGCAAAGGAATTTCACAAGTCAGCTGAGTGGCTCTGGCTCACTTTGGCTTAAAGGGAAAAAAGCCAGTGGATTCAGTCCTCACAGCTTGGCACACTGCAAAATGCCTCCCCCATGTCTGCAGGGCAGAGCCCCAGGGCAGAGGGTGCTGTGGGAAGGAAGGAAGAAAAGCCAGCAGCCCCCTCCACAGCAGGCCAAGCGCTCGCTGGCTTGAGGACTCGCGGTACATTCTGTCCTGGGCGGAGGGTCGGGGGGCAGCCACGTCTGGCCTCCTGTTCCTGCCAAACACCCGGGCAGGGCAGAGGCTGGCAGGGCAGAGGCTGGCAGGCCGGGAAGCGGCGGCGGCCGTGATGGCGCTCACTGTCCCCGCTCTTCCGTCCCAGCCTGCTCATCTACTACCTGCAGAGCATCGCGCGGTCTCTGAAGCTCAGCAACCACCAGCTCAGGATGCAGATCCAAAACGCAAGTATCACGTGACCCAGACCTGGCCAGCTCGGGGATGCAAGTGCGGTCACGTCTGCGGGCTGCTGTGACTCTGGGCCACTCACTGCGGCACAAGGCCAACGCCCCCGGGATCTCCCAGAATCATTTCTAACAGTACCCGGCAGTGCTTCCATGTGCCAGGAACGACCTGCTCCCGTGTTCCTCCTCTCCAAGGGCCCCTCCGGTGGCCTCGGGAGGCCCTCGTGTGCCAGGCACTCTGCACACCCTGGGAAAGGGCCTGTCCCTCTCCTCGTCCGTGCGGGCACCTGGGCCCAGCAGCACTGTTTGTACCCAGAGACTCTGGCTGTCATTGTCCTGCTCCCACCGGTGCCAGCGCCATCTCAGAGCAGCCAGGACAGCAGACCTCCCCAACCCTTCCGTTTCTCCTCCCCGGCATTGCCCAGGGCTCCCCGGGTGGGGACCGGGCGAGGCCAGGGAGGCTCCCACGGTGCAGAATTGAAGGGAGCTGTCCCGGGGCCCTGCTGGCCCTGCCCTTTCGCCACCCCGACAATGACTGCTCCTCACACAGTGCACCCCAGATCCTCCACAGTCTCACCTGCCCCAGACCCCCAAGTGTAAAAACTCCTTCCACCTTTCTCAGTTAAAAAAAACCACCAAACTCCCATGACTATCAATACTATCAAGAAACACAAACTGGTCTTATAAAAGTCAAATTAGAAATTCACTTATAGCTGCAAAGGGCGTTTTTGTGGAAGCGCTCACCTCCAGCTTCGCTGATCCATGGTCTATTCTTCGTGACTCAGGCCGGCTATTACTGGTAGGATAGAAACACGGCCTGTCAATTAGCCGTCCCTAAACAAAACCGGCCAGGCACGGAGCTTCAGCTCTTGGGGACCTGCATTCACTCACTCAAACGACAGCCCCAAGCACGATGTCTTCCAGGGAAATGGTAGTTTGGTCACGGTCCACGGTAAGAGTGATGGCGCTAAACCTCTCCCCCCAAATAATCTCTGTTACTGCTTCCTTCTGAATCCAAAACAAACATGATTTCATTTACATTTTAGGCAAGATCAGAGGACAAGAAAAAGGTTGCCCAAATGGTGGAAGGTAAGTATTAAAAAAAACGCAAAGACCTGACGTCTCAGCGGGTGGCCGTTTAGAAATCCGGCAGTTTAAGGCAGTTTGAGGAACTCTACCAATAAAAATTCCCGGTAACCCGTGGTTTTTTCACAATTAACTAGGCACAACAAAATAAAATGTAGGGAAATGAATTGTTGGCTTAAATCTTCAATTTTTACATCCTAGGCAGGCCTGTGAGTAACCCCAAAATATGTCTAAAATCAGAAGGAAGTTTTGAGGTAGGCGGGAAAAAGAAGCACATTAACCCGGAGAAGACCCCTAAGGACATCTTTCTCTGGCTCTCGTCTGTGTACCCCCCCTGGGTGGCCCGTCGCTTGCTTGCGACACCCCCTCCCAGGCCGGGTCCTCCCTGCCCCACCCCTGCAGAGCAGCGCCGGGGGGGTGGGGGGGGTGAGACCAGTCCCGAGACAGGGATCCACACCCGCTGCCTGTCTGGGAACACACGCGCCCTCCTCGTGCTCTGCAGGGGCACCTGGACAAACCCGTCCCGACCAGGCTCGTTAGGGGAGAAGGAATGAGGAACAGAAAGGATGACAGCATGGAGTGGCCTGGAGGCAGGACACTGGGCAGTGCCGCGCTACGGGACGGGACCTGCTCCCCTCCAGGGCAAAGCCTGAGCAGGAGCCCTAAGGCCTGAGGGTCATGCCTGCCCTGCCAGCTTTTCAGGGAAGCCTGTAACCCATAGTGACCAAGGACAATGATGGTGGCTCATGCTGTAAAACCCTCTGGGAGTGTCGAGGGTTTTCTGCTGATGGAGCACAGTTTATTCCCATCGTCTCCCAAAGCCAGGCTCCACCTGGGCTTTCTCAGGATGACAGTAGTGTTGCCCAGGTCCGTCTTCCTGTTGAAGGCCACATGTTTTCTTTAGGATGCCATGTGAGCTGTTTCCAGGAAGCCGTTGTCATAGCATGCGCTTTATTATATCCACGGTGTAGATTAGGAGCTGAAGCCCCGGGGCGGTCAGATGCCTGCTTCCCTCCTGGGGGCGCCCCATGGCGCCCTGTGCAGCCCTGGGTGCACCGGGCTCCGCTGGGCCAGTCTGGGTGGAGACGGGTTCGGTCACAGCATGGTCATTGCCCATGGGTCAGCGCGCTCGCAGGCGCAACCGACTGACCGTGGACCAGCGTGGGAGGTCGTGGACCCCGCACAGCCGCTCAGCTGAGGGTGTCGCCTGCGCCAGGTCGCCACCTCACCGCCCTCCCTCTCCCTGCAGCCCGGGTCCAGACCCAGGAGGAAAGTGCCAAGAGGCTTCTGAAGGACGGCGACCGCAGCAGCCAGCCGTCCTCGGCGGTCTTGGCCACGCCCCAGAACGACGGCAACGCGGCCACCTTCGACTCGGCGAGCAGCAGGAGCAGCAGGATCGAGGCGGTCGCCCGGTCCGTGCCCCAGAGCCCCAGGCCGGGGCCCGGGGCTCCTGGCTTGCCTCTTCCTGGAGTCTCCAAACCCTGGCCCGGCCACGGCGCTCGCAGGTGAGGCTCCGAGGCGGCGCAGAGGGAACTGGCCTCCCGAACCTGCAGCAGCCCCGGCCTGGGGCCGCAGAAAGTGTGGGCTAAAGGGCTGTTAGGGATCCGAAGGCCTCGGCAGTGCCAGGAGGCCAAGGCCGCACATTCTAATTCTTTCCAGAAGGCCACGGGGCCGGGAGGCAGTGGGGAAGGGGGTGTCAAAGTTTATCACACGGGACAAATTCTTCCTCCCAGGTTACCTGCCATAAACCTGCGAGCCAATATTCCGGCCAACCCGGGATAAGCATTTCTATAGCCTCCGTAGGGAAAGTTCCTTTTTAACCGTTTATCTTACTCTGTAGTTCCAGACCGCCCGGTCCTGGCAGGGTCTCCAGGCTTTAGCCCCGGGCGGGTCAGGTTATCGGTGAGGTCATCCGTGCACCCTGTGGGCTCAGCTTTTTCAGTTCTGTGCAAAAGAAAGGCTGAAAAAAAAGGAAAGAAAGTCGAGTCCTGCTTCCTGTAGGAGGCCGGGCACCTGCGAAGGTGAAGCAGAGCGAATCGCATGTCAGTGTCTGTTCTGAATGTCACCCAGTGAAGGTGAGGGAGATAACATGCAGGGCTTTCGTTTTTGGGGTGTTTTTAAAAGACGATCACTAAGTTAGCAAAGAACTGGAAATCGTGCTATGTGAGTTTTCTTCCCGGCTCTGGGGGGTCTCGGCAGGGAGGAGGGGTTCTCGCCGTGCCCCCAAACGTTTCTGCACCCACAATCCAGAGCACGCCCAGTGGCCGTTGGAGCCAGGCTCGGCGACGCTGAGGGACCGCCGCCCTGGCTCCTGCAGTGCGCAGGTCCCGCCTCGGGGCTCCGGGTCCGCCTGGGCCAGGGCTGCTGAGCGCCTTTGCCTTGCAGGCACCCGCGGGGGCTCTGCACAAGCACAGGGGACCTCCGCAAGAGCGGGCCGCGCACACCCCTGACGTCCACAAAGCGCGTGGGCGACGCTCAGTCGGAGCCGCTTTTCCGGAAAGACTTCCAGCAAATGGACGCCTCCCGCCACGGGCCGGGGGTCTCAGCCGTGGTGGCACACGGCCCCGGGCCCCACACCCCCCGATACTATGTCGTTCACGAGCGGGACTCTCGCCAGAAAGGCCGTCCGGCTCTCTGGCCAGAAAGACATTTCAAGATAGATGCCTCGGGTGACATCGTGAAGGTGTACCCCAAAAACGTGTGGCCTTACGTGCCCCGCGTGCCCCCCGAGCCCCGCTCTCCACAGCTGAGTGAGGAAGAGGAGGAGAGGTCGGGAAGAGATTTCACCGAGTGGTCCTTCCCCCCACGATCCCTCACAGACCTCCGCCGGGCTCCCCACTCTTACATGGGTGGAGGGTCAGAGGGCCGGGCCCTGGCTCCGGAGCGCCGGGGAAGGGCGCACCACCAGTCCTGGAACGACGGTTTGAGGGGCCAGCCAGGCAGGCACAGAAAGCCACGCTCCCGGAACACCCGCTATCCGCAGCACCCTCTCAAGCCCAGGGCCAGGCCCAGGTTCGAGCCACCGGTCACAGAGTCTGACTCCATGTCGGCGGCGTCCAGCAGTGACCCGCAGAACAGCAGCACTGACCAGTACCTGCAGGTCACCCGGGGCCGGGGCCCCAGGGCCGTGGGCCAGCTCGGCAGGCGGAAGGCCGAGTCGGGGCCGGAGCTGGCCCTGGACCTGGAAGACCTGATCTACTCTAACGTCTAGGCCTGCCGGGCGTCCCCGCGAGGGGCTCGGGCCCTGCTGGCCGGCCGGGCCGCACAGGCCTCTGCCCTCTGGGGAGGGAGCAGCACATGTGGGGGAGACCTGAGGGCACGTCCCTGGGGCTGGCGGAGGCCCCGGGAGTCCCAGGGCTGCAACCACAGCGAGGGGTGGTGCCTGTGGGTCCCCTTGTGTCCAGCATGCAGGAGCAGTCGGCCTTTATGTCAAGAAAACTTTGGTCCTTCGCCTCCTCCCGGTGCCCACGAATCCCAGGCACGCCGGACGCTCGTCCGGACTGCGGAGGCCTCACCCGCGACGCCTGTGGTATGCACGCGCCGTTCGATTGCGATGCTCTCTTTCGACACGCGGAAGTCGGCCCGCCCTGGTAAGCACCTGGGCTCGCCAGGCTGCCCGAGAGGGTTTCTCAATGCTCGGTCCGTAGGCGTCGCCAGCTCGGCCGTGACGAGGGGAGCTGGAATTCACCGAGAGCCCGTTTGCTCTGGCTGCCGGCCTGTCTGTGTTCATCAGCCGGACGCGCGGGCTGGGAGCAACCCGAGGTTTCCCTCAAGGTTTGTTTAAAGGAAAAGCAAAGCCCCGGCAGGAAGCCGGACCCGGGCCCCGCTGGAGCCCAGGGATGGGATACCCGGGAACGTCTCTGTCACCCCTCTGCTCTGTCCCCGTGTCCCGACCTCATTTTGCCCTACGCCAACGGCTCCCTCCATGCGTGGGGGAGGAATCCACAGCCACGGAAGGTGCCGGGCTCTTGCTCCAGGGGAGGCCTCAACCCTCTTTTAGAAAAGGTTAGGTGCGGCCCACGTGGATAATCTCCCTTTTGATTAACTCAGAGTTAACTGATCGGGGATCTTAATTACGTCTTCAAAAGCACTTCGCCTTCGCCTCGTCGGGGCGTCCACTCCCGTCATCCCGCGAGCGCCTGCAGACGCCGGGGGCGGAGACGGCGCAGGGCGCGCGTAGCGGGACGGCGGTCTTGGAGGCCGACCACGGACGCTTGATAAGCATCGGTTGAGTGTGAACGGGTGGGCGAATGAACGAACAGACCGTACTAACGAACGAATCACGAATGGCATGGTCACAGGATCGTGTTCCAAGACTTGTTACCCGTTCTAATCAGAAAGCAAGGTTCGGTGTAAATAGCGCCATTCCGAAAGCACGCGCGCGTTAACACACTTCCCCAAGTCTATGCATAGCAGCGCGCATATCTGCAAATGTCTCGCCACGCCAAGTTCAGGAGGCTGCGGTCCCCTCGGGGCTACGCATTCCACGATGCCACAGGAACGGCCTTATGTGGCGGAGGGCTCACGGGTCCCATGAAGGGGGTTCTCTCCCCTGGGGGTTGTCCTAGGACAACCGTGGCCTTGGGCTTCCTGGGACATCAAAGCGTCTTTTGGAAAAGGCCAGGCCTGCTCTCGGCACCTGCAGAGGCACCTGTGTGTGGGGCGTACCCCGCTGGCAGCTGGGGACGGGCAGGCCGGAGACGTTCCGGAGGAAGCATGTGAGTCGCAGGCGCACGCCCGGGGCGGGAATCGCGAGCGCCGCCTCAGTGCGCGACACGGCTCACCCGCCTCTGGCGCTCACTGCTGCGCTGTGTCTTCAGTCTGGAGAAACTCGAAAGACACGGAATCGTGCACACGCCAGTGCCACCAGCACCAGCATTCCCCACGTGAGGGCCGGCAACCGTTGAGACTGAAATTTTATTTTATTTCCACCTACCCGTCGTATTAGCAGTGATAAAGAAAACGCCGTCTTGCAGGTATAATCAAAGCCCAGCCTCATCCTCCCGCTGCGTCCCATTCTCCCCACACCACCAGGGGTTTGCGGCAGGAGCATCTGGCCTGTTGTTCATAGTTACAGATGTGTGTGTGTGCAAATACGTAAGCATCCATAAGCAACATGTGGGCACATTTTACTTGTGCACATGCGGTTACTGCACGCGTCACTGCGCGTGTTTACGGTTTTGAGGTCTGTCTGAGACATGTGTTGATCAGACTCGCCTATTATGACTGCCGGGTGGCATTTTGTCGTGTGAATAAACCGCATACTATCTATCCATTTCCTGCTGGTGGACAGTGAAATCGTTTCTACTTCTCTGCTACTGATGTGCTAAACATTTTCACACGTCTTCTATGGCCCTGGTGCCCGCGTGCTCGGACATGGACTTCGGTTCTCCTGAGAGGGAAGCCCCAGCTCACGGGGGACAGGCGTGTGCACCGTGCCGGACGCAGACCCTGTGCACGCTCTGTCCACAGCGGGCGCCGGCCGTGTTTCTCACCGCCTCACCAGTGCTCGATATTGACACGCTATATCATTTATACCAATCTGATAAAAAAAAAACCATACCAACTTATTTTGATGAATTTGCATTTTTATGGTAAGCATTCTCCCTAAGTTGATTGGCCATTTGCCTTTCGCCTTCTGTGAGTTAACTGCCTGTGTGACACCTCTGCCCGCTTTTCTATCGGCGGTAGCCAGCGTCGCCGTGAACAGGCGCCCAGACGCTTCTGACTAAAGCAGCACACGCTCCTCAGCCGTCCCCACCATTCCCGGAACGCCAGCCTTGTGTAAGCTGCAGAACAGAAAGCGTCGAACCTGCATGGTCAGATGTCTCAGATGACAAGGTTTCACAACCTTGCTGTGCGTTTCAGTAATGATCCCTGGGGCGGAGCTGCACATTTCTCCCCTTGGTCACGCTATTCATAAGGACGTGATCCCCGGTGTTATTAAAAATCTCTCCCAGAAACACCTACGTAGAAATTCCTCCCCAGGCTCAGAGATCAGACAATTATGTCCATTAAGTATGAAGAGTGAATTCCTCTTGGTAAGAACAGTTCAGTAAATATTTTAGTAATCTAAGGATGCTTCTTCCCTTAGTCACCCTGTATGTTTCAGAATTTGTAAATGACAGGACATCTGGGGGAAAGTTTTCTGCACGTCTCTGAAAGAGTGGCGTCCCCAGCCTAGGGCAGTATTTTCCAGCTGCTCCGTGCCTGTGCACATGTTTCTTCCTTTTGGGCTTTGCAGGTTGTCGTTTCCTTCTACCTTTGCACATTCCGTGGTAAACACTGCATACTTTTGCAGGAAGTAGGTGGCTGTAAAGCTTACGAGCAAACATGTGGCCCTTGGAGATGGAAATTGGCTGTTTGCCACAGCTCTGCCACTTGCTAGCCGCGTGGCCCTGGATACCCCAGGGGCAGTTCAGAGCCGAGGGGGAGGAGGGAGGACAGCCCTGGAGATCCATAGATTGCACAGGGTCCTTAGGCCTCTGAGTCACCAGGTTGTCCATATCAGACCCCACTGAAGTTCAAGTTGCCCTAGGCAACTGCCCTAGGCTGGGGACGCCACTCTTTCAGAGACGTGCAGAAAACTTTCCCCCAGATGTCCTGTCATTTACAAATTCTGAAACATACAGGGTGACTAAGGGAAGAAGCATCCTTAGGTTACTAAAATATTTACTGAACTGTTCTTACCAAGAGGAATTCACTCTTCACACTTAATGGACATAAATTGTCTGATCTCTGAGCCTGGGGAGGAGTCCCCAACCTTTTTGGCACCAGGGACCAGTTCCACAGAAGAGAATTTTTCTGCGGCCACAGACAGGTACCAGTCTGTAGCCCGGGGGTTGGGGACTACAGCATTGTGTAATCCTCATTTACTCAACCTGCAGAATACGGGTGGTCGTCTCTGCTTCCTTGTACTGTGGTACCACTGCGAGGGACAATCGGCCCAGTACAGGAAAAGCATGTAGGATAGCGCCAGCAAGAAGCACCAAGTAACCGTGAGCTGTAGCTGAGTAAACAATACACACACACGAGTGAACATATGTGGATTTGCACAGCACCGGCCCGAGCTAACTTAGTAATATGCACGTGATTCTTCATCAGGGCCTGGCTGGGGAGCAGACGCTTGCCCCATTCAGGGCCTTTTAAGATAGGAGCACTTGGCACTCGGCCCATCCCCTCTGCTGTCTGGTCACGGTTGGCTTAGAAGCTGCCGGGCTTCCTACCCCCATATACGCCGATGATCTAAAATTCACCTTGAACTTCAGTGAGGTCCGATGTGGACTATCGGGTGACTCAGAGGCCTAAGGACCTTGTGGGATCCATGGTTCTCCAGGGCTGTCCTCCCTCCTCCCCCTCGGCTCTGAACTGCAGCCTGGAGCCCATGGCAAAACACGTCCCTGCCCCAGCGCCCACACCCCTTCTAGGTAGCCCCCGCCTGCCCTGCTCCCACCAGCCGGGCGCTGCCCTGTGCCGCCTCCCACTCCAGAACGCAGCAGCGCCTGCCCCGAAGCTGCCCCACCCCTCCCTCTCCCGTTGCCAGGGTGTCACACACAGGCCGTGGGGACAAACAGCTTGCCTCTTCAAATATTTTGTGCACCCAGGACTTCCTGCTTCCTGGGAGCAAAGATTAAAGGCTTTTATAAGTGCTAAAAAAAATTTTAAGCCCATGCTCTGTGCTCTGTCTTGACAAGTGCAATCATCTCTGAATGTTCGGTGGCTAAGAAATGTCACTTTCTACAGCAAGACCTACCTTCCTTCAGCCTTGTTTCCACAGTGTTTTATGCCCCCCACAATTCTAATGGACCCCAGCCTGAGAGGGTCTCAAGTTAGAGCTTTATAGAAGGTCAGGGGATGGTCATGCTGGAAACTCAGACTTGTGGGGGGAGGGAGGGAAGGGCATTATTTGAAACCTTAAAATTTGTACCCCCATAATATGGTGAAATAAAATATTCTACATTGAATTTTTAATGAGGCCTTTTTAAAATTTTAAATGTCCTACACGTAAGTAAAATAATTAAACAGTATATGATGATCTAAAATGAAAATGAAATGTCCTTAGAATTACTCTCCACCGTTAACAGTTTATTCCATACTTTTCTAAAAGTGAATATTCTAGGCCGGGCACGGTGGCTCACACCTATAATTCTAGCACTTTGAGAGGCCAATGCTGGAAGATCACTTGAGGCCAGGAGTTCCAGACCAGCCTGGGCAACATAGGGACGCCCCATCTCTACAAAAAAATTTAAAAATTAGCCGGGCGTGGTGGCGCATGCCTGTAGTCCCAGCTACTCAGGAGGCTGGGGCAGGAGGATCGCTTAAGCCCAGGAGCTCAAGACCAGCTTTTAGCAAGAGGGAGATCCTGTCTCTACAAAAAATAGAAAAAATTAGCCAGGTGAGGTGGCATGTGCCTGTAGTCTCAGCTACTCGGGAGGCTGAGGCAGGAGGATCACTTAAGCCCAGAAGTTTGAGGTTGCTGTGAGCTATGATGAGGCCACGGCACTCTAGCCCGGGTGACCGAGCGAGACCCTGTCTCAGAAAAAAAAAAAAAAAAAAAAAAAAAAATAAAAAGTGAATATTCTAAACATATACAATATAACATACATAAACATATAAACATAGATAAGCACATCTCTAGTTTTTTTCCTTTCTGACTCAAGATACATAAATGTATAATGAAACATATATATGATATTACATATAAGTGTTCACTGTAGGCCAAGTTCCTTTCTTACTGCTACTTATTTATTAAATCATTTGACCCACACGTCAACCCTATGAGTTGGTACTACTGTCTTTCTCACTTTCCAAAAGAGACGCTAAGGTCTGGAATGATCAATTACTCGCCAAGGTCATGGCCAGTAAGTGGAGCTACTGGATTTAAACCCCTGAAATCTGACTTGAGCACTGGCTTTCTTATCCACAAGGCTGTTGCCCTTCGATTGGCATTTTTTTTTTACCATATATATATATATACACATATATATATGTATGTATAAAATGAATATCTCCCTGTTGCTGCATATCTAAAACATTTCATTGGGAAAGGTGAAAAACTTAAGTAATATTTAGCTAAATTTCAACTCTCATTCATTTCCTTTATAGAGAGTAAACCGTTCTCGGTTAGAATTAGTCTACTCCTATCAGCTCGCACTGCCAGATTCAGCCTGTGCCCGGCATACCTGAGCATTCCCTGCTCCAGCCCTGGCTCCCTTCACCTTTGCTACGTTATTTTCACAGCTGCATAGTATTCCACTGAATGGGTAGCCTGTAAGTTTGTTGTGATATATTGATAAATAAGTTGCCCCAGTTGTTAAGATCAAAGTTAAGTTATGCATCTTTGTGCAAGAGTTGCTGGGTCAAAGAACAAGTAGAGTGACATTTTAAAATATGCTATTATTTTGTTCCCAGAAGATTGCATAAATTTAAACTCTTAATCCACAGTGTCTAAAAACAACTATTTCTTCATACTCTCACCCTAACCTCTTCCTGTTTGTCCATCAGACAGGTGAAAAAGTCTCTTCTTGTTTTAATTTTTACTCTCTGAGTGAAGTTCTGCATCTTTTTATATCTTTATTAACCATGTTAACTTATTTTTCCATGACGTGGAAAAATCCATGTCTGATGCATTCTTTTTGTCTTCAGGATTGTCTGAAAACTTCTTTCTTTTTTTATTTTTAATTATTATGGGCACATAAACGTTGCGAAACTTTATAGGGTACGTGTGATGTTTCAATACAGGCACAGAGTGGGAACTAATCAAATCAGGGCGAGTGGGGTATCCGCCACCTCAGGCATTTAACATCTGTGTCAGGAACGTCCAGTTCCAGTCTCTCACTTGTTTCGAAGTATACCTTCACTTACCGTTAATTGCAGTCACTTTGTTATGTCAAAACACTTTTAAGTACTGTTTATTCCTAATACTATAGAAACTGCCGGGCTTTGAAATGGGGCATTTACGCTTCCAGTTGTGAAAATCTCTCCCGTTGTTTCTGCGCTGGGCTCCATGGTGTTCCCCAGCGGTGCCTAATGACAGCACCCTAGGACTGCGTGTCTTGTCCCCCTGCTGCTGAGCCGAGGTCTGGGATCCCCGCGCGGGTACCTGGCCCTACGGCCGGCCGCCTGTGCTGCTGGTCTGTCCAACAACCCCAAGGTTGGGTGCAGTCTTGTCTCTTCCGGTTCTCGGTGAGCTCTTGGCCCAGGAATGACCGGACACATGCAACCAACGGCCCCTGTTGTATGAAACAAAAGGGCCTGAAGGTTTCTTAAAGCTTTGCAAGAACATTTTGCTCAGTAAGAAAACTTACCTTGGTTAAAATAAGTCCTAGTTGTTTCTCAGATTACTACCTAGATTTTTTGTGATATTTCAATGTGCTTCATTTTTTAAATGTGGTTAATTTGTCAGTCTTTCTTTCAGGGTTCCTAGGGGAGCTCACGGGGGTCACTCACTTGCTCCTCCCTGGGACTCCGGAGGTTCATCACCGAACCATTTCGCCAGGCAAGAGCATAGCCTCAGGGAGGCTCAGTGACCTGCCCCAAGCACACCATGAACAACTGTGACACTAGTCTTGACCTTCCACTCCCGGCCTCTAACCCTAACCCGGCCTCCCCATTCAGCCTCCCCCAGGACCTGGCAGCTCCGTCTAACCAGGACAGGGAAACGGTTCACACCCCTCTTCCAGACACTCTTTCAAAACTCGAAAGGACACCAGTGAACACAAAACGAACACAAACAAGCACATAAACACGCGGACAGACGTGAGCGTCATCGACCTCTTTATTCAGTTGGTTAGGGCGCCGAAGGGGGGAAACTGAGGCTGCCCTTGCTGCGCACTCTGGGGACGCGACCCAGTTCGCTCCCCGCGACTGAGCCCACCCACCCCATGCAGAGGACTAGGGGTCTCTCGGTCGGCCCGGCCGGCCCAGCCTTAGGACAGGAGCACCCTCCTTGGCCCCGCCAGCTGGGTCCGTCCGGAACCAAACTCCCCATGTCCCCGGGCCTCTCCCTTCCCCAGCGCAGGTGAGCGGCCAGGGGGCCGGGCCTCCTGGGGTCGTGACTCACCGACTCCCAGAGCCTCCACAGCGCGGCGCGGAGACCCGCGTCCCGGGCGCTCCCCACGGCCCCGCGCCCACCCGCCGCGCCCCCCACGGCCCCGCGCCCACCCGCCGCGCTCCCCACGGCCCCGCGCCCACCCGCCGCGCTCCCCACGGCCCCGCGTCCCACGTCCCGGGCGCTCCCCACGGCCCCGCGCCCACCCGCCGCACTCCCCCGGCCCCGAGCCCACCCGCCGCGCTCCCCATGGCCCCGCGCCCACCCGCTGCGCTCCCCACAGCCCCAGGCCCGGGCGCTCCCCATGGCCCCGCGTCCCACGTCCTGG
>VSMD01040879.1:0-10162 GCA_008750895.1 Mirza zaza
CCCAAGGCACAGTGCACTTGTCCAAATGACCCCAAGGCACAGTGGACCACAGCTCCAAATGACTCCAAGGCACAGTGCACTTGTCCCAATGACCCCAAGGCACAGTGGACCACAGCTCCAAATGACCCCAAGGCACAGTGCACTTGTCCAAATGACCCCAAGGCACAGTGGACTTGTCAAAGTGACCCCAAGGCACAGTGGACCACAGCTCCAAATGACCCCAAGGCACAGTGGACCACAGCTCCAAATGACCCCGAGGCACAGTGCACTTGTCCAAATGACCCCAAGGCACAGTGGACCACAGCTCCAAATGACCCTAAGGCACAGTGCACTTGTCCAAATGACCCCAAGGCACAGTGGACTTGTCCAAATGACCCCAAGGCACAGTGCACTTGTCCAAATGACCCAAAGGCACAGTGCACTTGTCCAAATGACCCCAAGCAGCCCCAGGGCAAACCTGTATCCTGCAGCTGCCTGAGCACAAAGTCACCATGGGCACCCATGACTGCTGACGACCTCTGCCCTCTCCAAGGGCCAGACTGATCCTGGCAGAGACAGACTCTACTGGGGCAGATTAAAACGTCCTATGAGTTACTTTCATTTCTCTGATTATAACAACATTTATTTCAATTCATTTTATTACCTTTAGAGAGAGGGTCTCACTCTGACACCAGGCTAGAGTGCAGCAGTGTGATTGGTGTGATCGGTGTGATCGTAGCTCATAGCCACCTCACACTCCTGGGCTCAAGTGATCTCCCAACCTCAGCCTCCCAAGTAGCTGGGGCTACAGGTGTGAGCCACCACACCTGGCTAATTTTTTCCACTTTTTATAGTGACTGGGTCTCAGTATGTTGCCCAGGCTGGCCTTGAACTCCTGGCCTCAAGAGATCCTCCCTGTAGAAGTTACTACGAGGAGACTTAAAAAAATTAAAATTAAAATTAAAAAAAAAAAAGAGAGATCCTCCAGCCTTGGCCTCCCAGAGTGCTAGGATTAGAGGCGGACACCACTATGCCCAGCCAACATTGCATTTTTAAGTGCAAATTTGAAAATGAAAAAGAGATGCTCTAACCTGGGCAACACAATGAGACTCTGTCTCAAAAAAAAAAAAAGAAAATAAAAAAGGTAATAAAAAATGGATGAAGCAATGGGAAAAACTCATCTTCTCACAAAAAAGAAGAAGAAGAAAAAGTCCACGTGCCCCTAATGGCGCCAGCTGGGAGAGAGGCCCAAACTCGCTCTGCGTTGGCTCCAGTCACATTGCAGACCACGCTTTCCCCTTGCAAATATTTATTAATCTATTCTCTCTGAAGCAGGCTCAGTGGAAGCCTGAGATCAAAACAACTTAATTCAGGTGAAAGTGCCTCTCACTCATTTGTGTTTGGAGATTTTTAAAGGGACATTTGGGGAGATTCAACCATCTGTGAGAGACAGGTAACATGCTGAGACTCTCCAGAGGCCATGGAAGCCCGTGTCCCACCCTAAGCAAACGCTTGCCAGGCAGTGGGCAGCCCCCAGCGGGTGCCCTGGAGAAGGGACAGGCCCCGGGTGGTCGGGGACCGAGCCTGCTGCTCTCGTCCCTTCTGGGAAACGTGACATCACTTCAGCCTGACTAACCCAGTGACGCTGGCTCCCGGAGACAGCTATCTTCCTGTAAACACACCATAGAATTCCTGCTGAAATCACATTCGTAGACAACTAACTTCTGTGTATTCACAAGTGAGTTCACAGGACAGTAGAGGGAGGGTCCAGGATGCGGAGGATGGAGGGGCTGGTGGAGACAGGAGAAGGGACCCCCAGCCCAGGCACCCTGCTGGGTTCTCCTGCCCAGGTTTCTGCAAGAAGAAAGCCAGCAGAAAGGGGTCTCTGGGTCGAGTCTTCCAGGATTGGGGCGGGCAGAGGACTCTCTTTCCAAGGTGCCTGAGTGACCTGCAGGTCTGGCCGGCATCCAGTGCCTGGCCTGCTCGTGGACCATGTGACCACCAGCAGCCCCACCAGCCGCACAGCCCCTCTCAGGCGGAGCCGCTGGGCCAGCCCCTGCCCTCCACCTCCGCTCCAAGCCGGTGCTGACCAAAGTGCTCTGGCTGCACCTGGCCCCCCCTCCCCACCAAGCCAGGCAGAGGGGGGACGCCATTCCCTGCTGCTCTTTTCCAGGGGAGACCTTTCGCACCAAGCCCATCCAGGGGAGCTCAGCCCCCACGGCCTTCACGCAGCTTCCAGAGGCCGCAGGTGCCTCTCTGGCACTTATCGGTCTGCTGGCACCTCTCCTGCTCTCTGCCCAGGGCCGGGCCTGCAAACCAGCATCCCCAAAGGGCCAGACCTCGCCAGGTGGGCAGCACCAGCGAGGTGCCGTCTCCCAGACGCAGAGCAGTGGGGGCCTTCTCTGCCCCTCACCCCAAGCCACCTCTGCACGTGTGGTGGCCCCAGGCCAGAGGGGGAGGGACGGGGCTCCAGGCAGCGTCTGGGAGAGTGCCGCCACGGCCAGGGGACAGGTCAAGGCCCAGCCACCCCCTAGGCTGCCTCCAGAGTGAGCATGGCTGAAGCGAGCTGCCTCTGTGTGGCCCACCCGGCACACCCTCCGGCCGCTCGACCTGGCGTCTCTGGACAGCACCAGGACTTTCAAGTAGGGGCTGCTTTAGCCCCCAGGACAGAGCAACTTCGCAGCCCCAAAGGCCAGAAGGGTCACCCAAGAGTGGGTTCTCCCCACTTGGGCACCAGGGGCATTCTGGCCTATGAGTGACCACTACCTTTGCTGGAATCTTCCATGAGGGGCCAGAGCATTGGCTCCAAGCATTTGGGGTTGCCTCCAGATCTGTGGGCAATGCCTGAGGGTCACACACAGGCCCCTTGAGCTGCACTTTAGACAAAAGCAGCCCCCCTGCCCCAAGTGAGCTCCTAGGCCCATGTGGGAGGCTGTGGTCTGAGGGGTCAGAGCCCAGGAGGTTCCAGGATGGAAAGATCCTCATGCCTCCCAGTGACTCCTGATCAGCCTCCTGGGCCAGTAAGCACCCATGTGAGGTCTGGCACTGCCCCGGTGCCCGGGCGGTAGGGGGACCCAGTAGGAGCTTCAGTCTCCACAGGACAGAAGAGTTCGTAAAGCTGCCTCTCTCTCCTTGGAAACACACTGCCCTCTGAGCCCTGACCCACTCCTCTGCACCAGGAACAGCCACCCAGGGGGACAGTGCACCTGGCTGGCCACTGCAAGACTCCAGTCCCTGGGCTGCCACTCTTTTGTTTACCATCAATTAACCGGCCATATGGAAGGAGGTGATAATCACAGCCAAGCCCAGTGGCAGGGGGGCTCTTGGGCAGGGAACACAGGCCAGTCCTGGGTGAGGACACAGCAGCCCCCTCCCCAGGCCAGAGTGAGGTCAGGGCAGACTCCACGGGCACCTCCGAGGAGACAGAGCCGGAGTGCACCCCCAGCATCACACTGGGGCCCCCCGGGTCTGTCCCAACACCCTCTGTTCCCATGAACCCTTTTGTTCATGCAGCCACTGGCCTCAGAGACATCCTCAGGTTTCCCTGTGATTTTATTTAAGCCATCGGGACAAAATTCCCCACCTTCCTCTCCCAAAAGGATAATTATAATCATCACTGTGATTATCATCTTTATAGTCACACGGTCCGTGCCCCAAGACCAAATCCACATGCAGCCACCAACCCCCGCCCCCTGCCCCAGATGTTGGGTTATTAAACACCCAACTTTACCAGCCAATGATGTCAAAGGTGATGCTGAGACAAGAAAAGCTCTTGGTGACTCAGAAAGAGCAAGCGGTGAGGACCTTCCACACCAAAACACAAAAGCCACTGGGTGCTTGTTTATTTTTCCGGTTTATGAAGAACAAAGTGAATTCGATGGGCAGAACCAAAGTCCACAGCCCCAGAACCACGGGTGATGGCATTAAGGTATTCAAAGCTCAAACTGGCTTCTTACCAACACTGATTTTTAGCTTTGAATATGCAAATCCAGTGACACTAACACCATAAACAGCCACACTCCACGACCCCACGACCACGCCAGGCAAAAGGAGCAGGGAAGGAGGCTGACACTCAGCTCTGCACATCTACCCCGGAGACACGCGCACCCTAGACACCCACCCGCAAGTTTAGAAAAACATGGCACGCAAAGACAAAATGCTCACGTGAGCATCTCCACTTGGTACCTTGTGCACAGGTCACACGCGAGACACCCCGGACTCCGAGACCCCGTTTCAGAGACGGCTTCCGCTGCGGGGACCAGCCGCCTCCCCCGGCACGGAGCCGCCAGGTCCCACGGCTGCCGACATGTCTGCTGTTCCTCTCCCAGAAATGTGCATAAAGTTTCTGGTTGTGGTACGCCCTCCCCTCCCGTGCCTCCTCCCTCAGACGCACAACATGTCCCCTGGATCCCAGAGAGACGCGAGCGACAGAGGAACAGGAGGAGCACAGCGCACGGGCAGACGGGAGGAGAAGAAAGCCTCGGTCCTCCAGGGCAGTTTTAAAAAGCCATCCCCAGACCTGCTCTTCCCGTAAAGAAAGCCTTCGCCTTAGAAATCAACTCTGCCCGCACACCCTCTCCCCGGCTGTCCAAGGGGAAAAGCCAGGCACTGGGTATCTGCCTTTGTCAGCGAAAGAACATAGCATTGACTTACCTTTCCCCACAGCTATTGTCTGTCCTCTTTCAAAATGACATCACGGAAAGCAATCATGAAATTTACATGGGGGGGTGCCGGGTGGACTTGGGGGAGGAGAGGGCAGGCAGCTGCCTCCCTCGCAGCGGTCACATGTGGGGAAGCCTGTGTGCGGATTTCAATTAAATATCTTCTCCCCTTAGTGTGCGAACTCCTAAGCCAGCTAACGGCGACGTCTCATTTACTTAATGACGGCTCTCATTAGCGGTGGCACGGGCTGGCGCAGGAGGCTCCTTTGTAAATACGCTACCCATGAACCCTTGGGGCGCCAATATATCTGTTTACTCTCTGAGGTGAAATAAATTTACAGTATAGCATCAGAAACATGGATCTGGGGAGTCAGGGGTGAGAGGTGCCCGGGCTGGCAGGGCCCCGTGCCCTGCTCTGAGCCTCAGCCAACAGAAGGTGCCCACACTTGCCCACGCTGATCCGTAATCTATGTGCAGCGTGTCGAGGTTTTTTTTTCGGTGCGAGACACACAAAAGGGCAGAGAGCATTACAGCTGCCGGCTCACCCCCCTCTGCTTCCTGTGCCAGTGGTTCAGTCCAATAATTCCTAATAGCAGCGACCGGAATGACAGACGCCCTGGGTTAGCGTGGAAGTACTTTACAATATTTATTGGTGGTTAGGAATATGACCTACCGTCGTAAAGAACAGGCTGCAGAATTTATTACTCAAGTGAGCCAGGAATATCACATATTGGCTCATCTGCATATTCAAGTACCAGTGACTTAAATGGATGTGTGTGTGTGTGTTTAACTGCATAAAAGGTACCTATGGCTACAGACCAAAAAATAAAGTCATGTGCACAAAGAATACATCAGGAAAATACATTTTTCTGTTGTCACACTTTTCCCTTTTTGTTTTAATTTTTAAAACAATAGAACCATCCCAAAGAGAACTCGGGGATCCCGGAGGCACTGGCGTCCCAATCCCTAACAGCACACGTTTGTCCCAACCAGAGGGAAGCATGTTGCTCAAGTTTTCTGCTCCGTCTTCTCCTAACTCTTTTTTAAACTGCCTGAAACGAGCTATCCAATGAAAACCGAGAAGGGAAAAGCCCACAACACACACACAATGGAAGCGCCCGCCCCTCTGGGCGGCCTGGCCGTGTGCTCTCTCATCTGCCAGTTTGTGACTTTTTTTCCACATTCAGGGATAAAGATAGGAATTTCCTCAATAGACTACACAAGAGCCAGGGGGCTCTTGTTTGCTATCCAAATTCCCTTCTTGTTCTGATAAATCTAGTCTCTTGTCATATCAGGATGTTAGAAACTATACTGTGAGACACGAGTATGAAAACTGAATTTCAGATACCTGCAAAGACCATCACGGGCCAGCTGGAGAACTAGTAAAACTCACGTCTCAGAAGTTTTGTGCAGAGATTTCAACAGACACTAAATGTCATTTCTTGGTAAATTATGTAGGAAAAAATGCCCTCACCTTAGTTAGCACTAGAGGACTCAAGCCACCAAAGGTATGAATGAGATAGACCTAAAACATTTAGCTTTCTCTAAGAGAGCATGTTTTGAAAATATTAGATTATTTCAACATGCAGTTCATGCTCTACACATTACATATAAACCTATAAGCTTCATCCCAATAGCAAGTATGTTAGATTTTTATGCATACACATTATTCTCAACAAATAAAACACAAAATGCATGCAGGGCATACATTTAGATTGAGCAAAAGGAAATGAATGCAAGCCTGCACTGGTCAAACTGAGGATGAAATATTAATTAGCCAAATGAGAACAGTTTGAGGCTCCTACAATGACTGCCTACCGGTTTTTTATTCTTTCATAAACTCATATCCATTAGCATAAAAGGACACATTCAGCTGAGAGCACTCCTGAAAAGCCATTTCTATCTCCTCTGGACACGCTGTGAGTGCTGGGATATTTTACATCCCAAACCTCCGGCATTCAGAAATTCTATTAAACTCTTATCGGCAGGCTGCAGGCTCAGGGCAGCCTTGCGGGCCATTGTTCAGGATGGAGATAGAATCAGAGGGAGGGCCGGTGCTGAATCAGCCGTATTCCCCAACAACACCCAGCGTTTCCTGACAGCTATTTAATTCAGACATGTGCTAGCTGAGAACATAAGAAACAACAGCAAAATGGGGGTGACGACAGGGAGAAATCAGTATGTGCAACAGAAGGACCTCATGAGGCACGATAGTTTCTTCATGCAATAGAAATTATATTTCCACGAACTTAAGTTCTCAGCATTTCACCTTCCCCTCTGGACAACCATGTGCTCCCTGAGGTGTGTAGCTCCGGGAATGGGGGCCCCAGACCCTACCTGGGGCTGCTGGGGGAGGGGCATCCAGAAAGTGCTTGAAACTTGGAATCAGCTCTGGCTGGCAGAGCCCAGAGCCCTGGGAGCTCCCACTGGGAGATTTTAACCCTCACGAGCAGTTTCAGAAGACGGGTTTTGGTGAGTAAAGGTTCCAAATCTTTAGCTGACACCATCAAGGGAACAAAGAGGGAGTCACGGGAAAAGAACAGGGCAGAGGAGTTTGCCGGCCAGTATCTCAGGTTTGCCCTTCCCTCCAGCCCCGGGAAGGAGCCTGAGCGGTGGGTGGACCGAGGTCTGATCAGCACTTTGGACAGCGCTCTCTCCATACGCTCCGGCCTTTGTTCTGGGCGCACGGAAGACTCGGGGTTTGCGCCAGCATCCCGCAGGCGGTAAACTCCAGGCTGAGAGGGGCAATTCCAAACCCAGGGCTCCCAACCCCAGCGGATCCGTACTTGAGAGTGACAACAGAAAGGTATATTCTAAAACTCTTTTTCTTACATGGGGTGAACATTTATCAGGGTTTTTAAAAATCATAAAATATTTTCTTTCCCATAACTGAGCACAGTGCACGCTATTCCTTTAGGTTTTATCTCATAAAAATCGGTGGGGAAGTCGCATGCCAACTTTTAATATCAAGTTTGGGAAGATCTACAGGGAAACAACTGTCTGACTGGTGGGTTCTCAGAATCCTCATGGGAGGAAAAAGGGAGATTTGCAAAACTAAACTAAAACTACACTTGCGGCTGCGGTGCTCCCTAAGAAAGTGCTTTGTGTGAGCTGGGGAAGCAGGCTTAATGATCGCTTAGCTGGTAAGATCATTTCAAATAAAGTGTAATTACTTGTGCAAATCTGCACACAGACATTCCAAGTGTCAGTTCATTTGCTTCATAAAAACTCTTTCAAGTAATTTTGGTCTAAACTTTCTGCATCTGTAATTGGCACCACCTTCTCCGGTGACCAGCTGGGGGTGAGAGTTTTCTTGTTTCCTTCTGAAAGCTTCCCCGCAGATGGGCGCCTGCCTTAATGCTGCAGACGACAATTAGGGCCGTTGTGTGGTTAGCATTAATATTGTATAGAACAGCTGAGGGCGGGGGCGCTGCCCCAGGCCGGCCCTGGCAGATGGAGCGAACAAAACCAGGAGCCACTCTCACCCACACTCTGGGCTGACTTTGTGTGTCTGTCTCACACTCATGCAGAAACTCACAAATGCTTGGCGACTGGCTCGTGAGACTCTCACACACACACACGTGCACACACTCACACATGCGCGCTCACACACAGTAACTTTGCTGTGATGAGACACAAGGAGCAGCAGCCCGGCCAAAGCCCCAGGGGGACATCTGTCACACACTCACATTCTCTCCACCCACCTCCCCACAGAGCCTGCCTGGCCGGCTCTCCCGACACCCTGCAGCTGCTTTGCCTGCTGGGCAGACCTGAAGGGCAGGTAAATTAACTGAAGAGGCCTAGCTGGCACCTGCGGACACCCAGCCCACCGCCCTCCCCACTCAGCATTCCACAGGGCTCCCAGGATCCGCCGGAAGGGGAGGCAGCCCTTTCCAGAAGGGCCCTAGCTGCCGTTTGGGAGGGACTATGTGTCTGTCACCTCCTCGGCTGCCCAGAAAAGAGCACTGAGCACTGGTGGGAGGACACGCATCGCTGATTAGTCCCTTTGGCATCTCAGCAGAAACGCGTGGACAGGCAGGGAGGGTGCAGGGGCCGGGGTGGCACGCACCCAGGAAGGTCCCGCAGAACGCCGTCCTGGCCGGGGAGGTGCACCTTCTCTCCGGGGCCTGGACACATGTCACTTCATGCTGGGAAAGTTTCTGTACAAACCTGTGTCCCAGGGCCCTGGGGAGCCCCCTCTGCCTCCAGCCAATCAAGACCAGGGACAGATAATCACAGCCCGTGTGCCCTGGCCTGCCAATGAGGCTTCCTTCCCTGCACAATGGGCCTCGCCCCAGACAATGCCCCCCGCAGGGTGGGGCGGGGGAGGGGGAGGCAAGACTCAGCCCCGCCCCTCACTAATGAACGGCAGCGAGGAGGGGGCGGGGCTGCCAGCCGAGGCCAAGCCTGAGACCGGGTATGAGACCGGTCAGGAAGGCCAGGCGGTCAGTCCTGGCCTCTTCCCGACCCGGTCACTGGCTACCTCGAGGCCCCTCAGCTGCGGTTGATCCCAGCGGTCAGGAACAGACATAGGGAGGCAGAAGGGAGCGGAGGGGCAGGTTGGGCAAGCAGGGGGGGACAGGGGCAGAGGGAGAGGGCTGCTGGGGGGGGGGCTGGGCCTTCCAGCGGCTCCATCCAGGGGTGGAGGGGGCAGAAGTGAGGTAGAGCTGGGGAGGCCTTTTCTGGGATGGTTCCTTCTGCCTCACCCGAGTTCGAGTTCAGGACCCTTCACTGCCCACTGAGACCCTTTGGAACAATGAATTTGACCACACCTCTGAGCACGCCCCTCTCTCAGCTCCCCCGCGCTGGGGGAGGCCCCCACTCACCCCCAGGCAGCTCAGGGTCACCTCCTGGTCCTCAGTGCTGCAGGGGTCTCTCCCGGACGGGTGGAGGCCTGGATGAGTTGTGGCTTTTCCCATCCTGTGGCCGGGTGCAGGCCGGTGACTTCCATCCTGGGCAGCATCTGGGGGAGGCAGGGGAGCCCTGGCCGCCCCTCACAGCTGTGCACCTGCAGCAAACTGTTCAGCATCCACATCTGCAGTGAGGCCTCTGCTGAGGGAGCAATGGGTACTCAAGGGGCGTCCAAGGAGAAGCAGGAGGCCATGAGTCACCCAAGCTGGGGTCCACCTGGGGGCAGGTCCAGGGGCTGAGATCTGCACATGGGGGGGCAGACACAGGGCCACTGGGGGCCTCCTGGGAGGGAGGCTGGGAGAAGGGCAGGTGTGTGGGAATCTAGGTTACTGCCTGGTGTCTGAGCTCCTGCCAGTCACCCCACAATGGGGACAGCTGAGGCTTAGGCAGAGACTGGGCTGGAACTAAAAGGGGAATTGTCTCCTTTGGAGGAGAGAGCTGTGAGGGATGGATATGCTGAGAGGCAGGTGAGGGTGCAGGAAGGAGGAGAGAGGAGCAAACCAGTCAGAAGTGGAAACCTGAGGCAGGGAGAGGAAAGGGTGCAGGTGGGGAAGGGGGTGCAGGTGGGGAAAGGGGTGCAGGTGGGGAAGTGGGTGCAGGTGGGGAAGGGG
>VSMD01040883.1:0-40949 GCA_008750895.1 Mirza zaza
CCCATTTTTAATTATTATAATCCTTGTTTGTATTTATTTCCTTTACCTTATTTTGTATTCCTATTCATATTTTTTCTCCCTATTTCTATTTTTCTTTAGAGTTATCCACTGTACCTTGGGGGGGTGGCTATTATTTGTTGAGCACTTACTGGGTGCCAGGGACTCTGTAGTTGATTTAGTCTTACAACAATCTTAGTAATGGTATTTATGTTATTTTTTTAGAGATGGAGTCTTGCTCTGTCACCCAGGCTAGGGTGCAGTGGCATGATCATAACTCATTGTAACCTTGAACTGGGCTCAAGCAGTCCTCCCACCTCAGTCTCCTGAGTAGCTAGGACTTCAGGTGTGCACCACCATGCCTTACTAATTTTTTCCAAAAATTTTTTTTAGAGATTGGGTCTCACTATGCTGCCCAGGCTGATATCAGACTCCTGGCCTTAAGTGATCCTCCTGCCTTAGCCTCCCAAAGTGCTGGGATTATAGGTTTGAGCCACCACACCCAGTAGTAATGGTATCTTAATTTTTTTTTTTTTTTTTTTGAGACAGAGTCTCACTTTATTGCCCAGGCTAGAGTGAGTGCCATGGCGTCAGCCTAGCTCACAGCAACCTCAAACTCCTGGGCTCAAGCAATCCTGCTGCCTCAGCCTCCCAAGTAGCTGGGACTACAGGCATGTACCACCATGCCCGGCTAATTTTTTCTATATATATTAGTTGGCCAATTAATTTCTTTCTATTTATAGTAGAGATGGGGTCTCGCTCTTGCTCAGGCTGGTCTCGAACTCCTGAGCTCAAATGATCCGCCCACCTCGGCCTCCCAGAGAGCTAGGATTACAGGCTTGAGCCACCGCGCCGGCCGGTATCTTAATTTTATAGATGAGAATGGAGACTCAGAGGTGGCTTTTCTAAAGTCACACAAGAGGCATCATCATGATTTGAATCATAGGTGGATGGGAAGTTGGGCTCCCTCTTACTTGCCTAAATGAGCATTTACTGAACTCCTGGTCTTGTAAATCAAATAAAAACGAGAAGAATCTGCCTGGACAGGGTAACTGGAGACTGGAGACAGGGTAACTAACTTCCAGTGAATGGAAGGCTTGATGGAGATGCTGGGATGCTTGAGATCTGACCCCAGCTGGCTGGGATCTCAAGCTGGAGGGAGAAGGCAGGTGCATAAACAGCTTTACCATCTCCTGGCGATTCCCTTTTTCTGTCCAGTTTCAGAGTTCAGTGCCTGACAACAGTGGGAAGAAGGCATCAAGGAAGAGTTGGTGCTTGAACTTGATTTTGAAAGAACTGAAGATTTTTAATAGGAGATATTGAAGGCAAGGGCATTCCAGGCAGCAGAAAACAGCTTATGCAAGAGTGGGATAAGGGGATAAGGTATAGGAAAGAGTTGTTGGGCTGTAGTATAGAGGGAGCTATGCGATAGAGGGCTAGACAGGTGACCTGGAGGAAAGGAAGGAGAGGCCCTGACCACCAGGATGAGACCTTTGGTTTTAATCCTTGAGCATCACAGACCCCTGGAATATCCCCACTTAATTGAATATTCCACAATTGTTGCTTGTTGGTTTTTGTATTCTCAGCCTCTGGCTGTGAGGTGTATTACTGCCAATTTCCTAACGGGGAAAGAGGCTCAGAGAGGGCAAGTGGTCCACCCCAAGATCATACAGTAGGTAGTGGTGACACCTGGACTCCAGTTCAGGTTGATCTGAGTCCAGGACCACACTCTCATGTGAGACAAATGGGGAGTGTTAAAATGAAGACTGTTCCACTTACGGCATGATGTTGTAGCAGAAGGTAGTGGCTGGGGTTGGTGCTTTGTTTAGTATTCCTTTCTTCAGAGTTGAGAGTTGAACAAACAAGGGAACTTGAGGTACCTACCATAGGCTGAGGCTGACTGTTCCTCACAGATCACCTTTCCCAGCTGGGGTCCGTAGCCTTGTGCTTGGTATTCCCTCGCTTGTATCTGGTATTGTAATTCCACTTCTTTTATTTGAGTACAAATGCATCTGAGTGACAAAAGGAAGGCCTAGTTTGCCATATTTTTTTCAAGTGCACTGAGTGGGGAAGCAAAATCCTTGAGTCACCCTAAGTGGTCCATTGTCACGGTGGCATGAAGGGCTGAAAACTGCTCACTCGGGCTTAGATGCTCATCAAGGTGTTCTGCCCATAGACAATTAATTTTCACCTTTTTTTTTCCTGAGTGCGTATAGTTGAAGTTGTATAAATTACATGTATATATGATGTGGCTCTGCTGTAAATAATTTATAGACTTTGGTACTTCAATTAGTAACAGATGACAGGGGACCCACTTCTCATCTGATCATGACACCAGTGGTCAAAACGATCAGACTGAGACACATTACATACCCACTGCCATTTCTTGTACACCTATTGTGTGGGAGGCATTATGCAAGCATTATTTAGGTATGATCCTTTTTTTTTTTTTTTTTTGAGACAGAGTCTCTGTTGCCCAGGCTAGAGTGCCATGGCGTCAGCGTAGCTCACAGCAACCTCAAACTCCTGCGCTCAAACAATCCTTCTGCCTTAGCCTCCCAGGTAGTGGGACTATAGGCATGCGCCATCATGCCCAGCTAATTTTTTATATATATATTTTTAGTTGGCCAATTAATTTCTTTCTATTTATAGTGGAGATGGGATCTCACTCTTGCTCAGGCTGGTTTTGAACTCCTGATTCCGATCTGCCTGCTTCACCCTCCCAGAGTGCTAGGATTATAGGTGTGAGTCACCGCACCCAGCCGGTATGATCTTATTTGTTCCTCAGGATAACTGTGTAGAGACTTGTCTGGGGCTGTAAGGAGCCGTGAGAGTGAGCTGGTGTTTGTACTAGGTAGGACTCAGACCAAAATCCAAGCCCCTTGCACACCACAAGGCCAAGTTTAGGAGGAAAGGAGCCTGGTTTCTGTCTCATCAACTCTAGGATCAGTAACTCTGGAACTGTAACCCAGGTCCCCTAAAGGCAGGGCTGCCACCAGAGGGGAATGCCCACAACCCCACCTCAGTTCCTCTCCCATGGTGGCAGTTGGGACAATGACTTCTCAGTAGAAACGAGAGGGAGGCTGCTGTTCATCTGAGCTAGAAAGGTCAAACACCTTAAGTTGTGTGGCTGCTCCTCTGAGGGGCCCCTGCCTGTGTGTAAGTAGCTCCCTTCCCCCTAGTCTGTCTCCTCCCACACAGGAAATACTTTTCAAAATGTTCTCTCTTTGAGATCCCATGCAGTCCCCCACCTCCGGTCCTCCAGGGGTTCTGGTTTCTGTTAGCCTTTTCCTTTCCTATTTGGAGATACCCTGTCAATTCCGGAACGGTTTTTTCTTTTAAACCAAAAAAACCCCCTCCTTTCACATCTGGTCTCAGACTTATCTCTGATCTCAGGTCGGCTAATCTGTCTCATGTGTGACACAGACCAGGTACCCACAATGAAAGATGATGTCTCCTGCTCCCCCCCTGCCAACTCCTGATGTCTGAGCTACCCCATCAAAGCTCAGAGAAAGAAGGAATTGGTGGTATCCAGGCCTAGCTCTGGCTGGATTTTTCTTTTTTCCAGGAAAGAGAGAGAGGAGGATGAGGCCTGGGAGGTTTTGTGGTGTAGTGGACTGAGCTTTAGAAGGAGACGACCTGGGTTGGGTCTGCTGTCAACTCACTATATTATAACTCTGCAGGGACAGAAATACTTGCCTCAGATGATTGTCTTAAGGCTCAAATGATATGTGTGAAGAGCTTTAAGGACCGTGTCAGACACCAGCCGGTACAGGTGGAAGGGAGCTATTTTGAGGGCAGGGAATTTAGAATACTTAGAAAATACCGTAGAGAAATTATAGGATCTTAGAACTAGGGAGAACCTTAGAGTTCTATAGAGCAGAATGCAGCAAATGGAGGCCCAGAGAGGTTATGACTTAATTGAAGTCACTCTTTCATGTTTGGATCTCTTGCTCGGGGTCTCTTTCCTGCACTCCAAGTCCTGTGTCCACCTCCATGTGACAGGCTGCGGTGGGAGGCCCTGCCAGGCTACAAGTGCTGGGATCCCTTTAAATTCCAGAAGTAATGAGCTTCAAGGGCTTGGAGGCATCATGGGGCCTGTTTATGGCAGTGAGAGCTACAGGAGGCAGCAGGCATAGGGGTCAGCTCTGCTTCAGGGGTCTTGAGCTTTCAGGAGACCCCAGAACCCAGATTCTCATCCCTGAAATCTATTCAGGACTACCCCAGGGGACAAAGAAAGCTAGGAAACCTGCTTGAGGTGGTGGAGACAGCTGGGGGTGCTCATGTGGTCCAGGATTTGTTAATCAGCTTCAATCAATTCCTCATTGACTTCTCCAAATTGGCTCAAAGACAGGCACATGGCTTACGTTGGTCCAGACTCAACACCAGGACTTTAGGACTTTTGCTAGAAATCTGTTGTCCAAGAGTGACCCCAGGAACTTACTCTCTGGGCTGCCTGGATCCAGTGGGAGCTGTGCTTGGACAGATTCCCCCAGGACTAGAGGCTTCCTCCCCCTGGCTAGAGGAGTCACAACTTCTAAAGGTCCCCAAAGTGCTGGGCAGTGGGCTTTACCTGACAACTTCCATAATCATTGGTACCTAAATGCACACTGCCTAGCACCCTGATAGTCTGATCACCCCCACTCACGGTTGCTCTCATACTTGCCCTATATTACAAGGGAGAGAAACAGGTGGGTGCCTCCCCTGGAACGGACACCCACAGCATGTCCAACAGAATGCCCTGCCTCAGTGTGTCTCTCCATGAGGACCTGTGCCTGCTTTTCCTACTAACTGTTGACTTGTATGTATCCACCTAAAGCCTGTTCCTTAACCCAGTGGTTTTTAGAGTTGAGCATGCCTCAGAACCACCTGGAGGCCTTACTAAAACAGATTGCTGGGCTTCCCCGCTAGAGCCCTGATTCTGTAGGTCTGGGGTGGGGCCTTATAACATTTTAACAAGTTCCTAAGTGCTGCCAATGCTACTGGTCCATACCAAGTGTAGAATTTGCCCCAGTGCCTATTACACAGTAGGTGGTAGGTGGCAACTGAAGAGGAGACCCACCTGTCCTCAAACTGTAGAAAAGGCGATTTCTTCAATGGGGCTGCCAGGCTTGGCAGGAATGTGAGCCTAGAGCTGCTTCTTTGCCCCCTTGAGGGGAAGCTTGGCTGAGGATGAAGCCAACACAATTGAGAAAAATGACACATTCCAGAGGACTTGTGAGCACCTGAATTTACACATGTTTTATAATAACCAGATCTACCCTCTGGACTTTTTAGTGACATGAACTAAAAAAAAAGTTCTTTTTTTTTTTAAATTAATACTTAAACCCGTCTGAATTGGTTTGCTCTGTGACAATTTCAGGAGTCCTGCTGTAGTGGAGAAGACATGGAAAGCACCAGGTTGTAGAAAAACAAAGACTTTGAATATAGGGCAGAGTCTTGGACTAATGTAATCTCTTCATGGTTCAGATGGGGAGGGGACTTTGCCCAAAGCCAAACAGCAAGTGCTGGGCAGATAGGGGCTGGAATTTGGACCCCCTGCCTCTTTATCCACTCCCTCCCTGTTCCTCTCATGGCCTCTTCAACAAGTACTGACCCGAGAAAAGAAGTAGCCCTTTCTCTCCAGGAGCTCCACTAGTGAGGGGATTTTTTTTTTTTAATCGTCATCATTTTCCAGTAGTTTTGTTTTTACTATTGCTCTGGTAGTCTGTATAGCCATTGAGTCCAGGAGTTCTAGAGGAGCTCTGGAAGATGTGAAAATCTTCAGGACTCAAATGAATGAAACTATTTGTTGTGCTTCCCAGGCAACAAGAAGCCATAATCATTGTTGTCATCATCATTACCACCATTCGGAGGTGTGACTTGAAAGGGGCAGCCTTGCAAAAATAATAGGAAAATACCGAATCCCACAATTTCCCCAGGAACAGTTAAAGATGAATCTTATGAGTTCTCTCAGTAACAGGCACCTGCAGTTTTGTTTTGCACATCTTCTGAAAAGAGCTGAATGGACAATGGAAGGAAAAGATGTGTAAATCTCTCTTTCAAAACGGATTTTTGAGAATCTGCTTTTACAGAGTTCCTGAGTAAACAGCAGGAATAGCTACAGCCTCAACCACATCTCAAGGACAGAGTCGCATCTCCTGTGACAAAATCCCTTCTCCAAGGAAAGGCAGGAAACCAAGTCTTGGACTTTGACATCCTTGCAGTTTTTGTTCTCTACCTGCTGCTGCTTTTGTTGTCGACTGACAGCCATCAGTTGACACTGTTTTTTCTGTTCATTCCCCTTAAAATCAGTGAGCCACTTGGCCTCGCTGCTGGCACCCCTTCTCTTTCTTTGGGATGCCACACCATCTCCCTGCTCTCTCCCCCACCTCTTTCTCTTTCTTCCTCTTTCTCTCTCTCTTTATCCTTCTAAGAGGATAAAATAAACTTTTTTTTACTTTTACTTTTATATATTAATTTCTGCATGAGAAATCTTTCTCCACCAGTGCCATGATGACCTATTAGGCTTTCTACCCCTAACACTCCTGGACTCTACAACTCCCAGCTGGGAGAGCTGGTCATTAGCTGCTGTTTCTATGTATCAGTAGGAAGCTCCTTTCTGGACTGAACATAAAAGCATTTGGCAATTTTTAAGGATTTTACCTATAAAACAAAAGACATTCCTTCCTTATTTCCTGACTACAACTCCCCCCCGCCCCCACTGCCCCAACACACACACACCCTGTACCCTTGGTACATGGAAAAAGAAAGTAGGAAGTCTACACTAATCTTAAATTTACTACAGATGGTTTGGCTAATTCAGTTCAAATTAAATTCTTTTCTTTGCTTATGCTGTCCCTTTCGCACATGGGAATTGGCCCTTGGAGTTAAATTCCTTTATAAAGTTCCCATTGTATGACTGGGGGTAATTTCTCAATAGTGGGTGGTAATGCTAGATCTATGGTTGCTCAAACAGATGTAGGAATTTAGAATAAAGATCTAATGATTACCAATTAGATTGGCCTGTTGGTCACAACCCAAGAGAAGGGGTCTGAGGCCCTGCAGCTCTTTACATTATTAGGGTGTGGTTTTTGAAGTACATTGCTTCTGTGGAATCATAAGTGTCAATATCTACTTTTAAAAACATTGAAGCCTTTTAAAACATGTAATAAAAATCACATGTTTAAATGTGCTATGCAGGCCAGGCACAGTGGTTCACACCTGTAATCCTAGTACTCTGGGAGGCTGAGGTGGGAGGATCACTTGAGGTCAGGAGTTCAAGGCCAGCCTGAGCAAGAGTGAGATACCCATCTCTACTAAAAACAGAAAAATTAGCTGAGCATGGAGGTGTGTACTTGTAGTCCCAACTACTCAGGAGGCTGATGCAGGAGGATTGCTTGAGCCCCAGGGTTTGAGGTTGCTGTGAGCTAGACTGATGCGAGGGCACTCTACTCAGGGCAACAGTGTAAGAAAATGTCTCAAAAAAAAAAAAATACGTGCTATGCAACAAATTTTAACACACTGAAAACCACCTGGACCAGATGCTAAAATAAACCCCTTGCTGTTTCTATTTGATAGAAGACTGTTCTGAGGTCATAGGGTGAGCTGTTAAAACTTTCTTTTTGCAATAACTTCTCTGTAAATTAGACCTTTCTCAGTACTGTGCAACCAAAACAAAAGAGGAAAAAAAAACTGCTGAGGATGACACTGGAGGGCAACTGTTAATCTCTAATCCCTGATTTCAAATTTTTATATGCATCATTATAACATTACACTAATTAAAACTGCTTTAATGTATATTATATAATGAGGTTCCTACTTAAAATTTCAGCAAATGATACCTCTCTGTAAAATAAAAAACTTGAAAAGTATTGCCTTGGATTATGTTGCAGAATTTCCAGGGTTGGAAACATACTCAGAGTAAGTCTAGCCTTCTCATAGTGGCAAGTTGCATTTTGCTCCCTAGCAAATATATCCCTAATTTTCTCTTACAGAATGAACCCTCCCACATTACAAATGGACTTGTGGGACTGTCAAAGTTTGGGTACCACTTTCTTGAGTATCACATCAGGTCACTCAGACTCTCTCTGGGAATTTGAATTCTGAATGGTCCAATGCAAGGACTGAAGAGGTTGGAGTTGACTTATCCCTGTGGCCTTGCCCTGAAGACATTGTCCATTGGTTTCTGCAACCTGGCTCCTCTAGTACCCCTGAGGGTCTTGTCTTTCCTGAGGTCTGTTGTGTAGCTCTTCCTTTGAGGTCCCCAAACCTCTCCAATAAACCAACCCCTACCTTTTTTGTTTTTATGCTTAAACTAGCCAGAGCTGTTTCTGTTGTTTGCATCCAAAATACTCTGATTTACTTTTCACTTTGTAAATGGGGAAATGGTAAATGGGGAAACAAGTCACATCAAAAGTGACTTGTTCAAAGCCACACTATGAGAATTTGGGGCACAAGTTTAAGGCTATGCTATACAGGAGGAAATGATCCTGAACCAATAGGCACAAAGGTAGAGCTAATCTTTCTAGGACAAAGTTCATTGTGTGTGTGTGTGTGTATGTATGTGTGTGTGTGTGTGAGAGAGAGAGAGAGAGAGATTGGGACAGAGAATGAATAACGGTGTTGGAAATGGGGTGTCCAAGATCTTCATAATGATGGAACCATAATTCTGAGCCACAAATGTGAGTTTTCAGTTCTAGTCATCAGACCAGGTAGAGTTGTGCAGAGGTACAGAACTATGGCCTCAGTACCCTAAGGCTTGAGGAGGAATTCTGAAAAGGTGGAAGAATCTCCGGATTTCAATCTGAAGGGGAACTTGGGCAGGTAAATACCTAACCAGGGATCTGAATAAATAGAATAACTGAGAGTTTGAGGGACTAGACCACATGCTAACAGTGGTTCCAGCCTCTAACAAGAGCCAATGAACCATAAGCTCTGTAAGGAGAGGATCCATGTTGGACTTCTTCCCCACTATATTCACAGTGGCACGTAGTAGGTGCTCAATACACATTTGCTGAATGAAGGAAAGAATGGGTTGGTCTTCTATGTGGTTGTCTGAACAAAGTCAGGCAAGTGGCTTTGTTACTGATAATAAGTACTTTGTTACTCTAATGGAGTTATTCTTTTCTTTTCTTTTTTTCTTTTTTTTTTTTGAGACAGAGTCTCGCTTTGTTGCCCAGGCTACAGTGAGTGCCGTGGCATCAGCCTAGCTCACAGCAACCTCGAACTCCTGGGCTCAAGCGATCCTTCTGCCTCAGCCTTCCAAGTAGCTGGGACTACAGGCATGTGCCACCATGCCTGGCTAATTGTTTCTATATATTTTTAGTTGTCCAGCTAATTTCTTTCTATTTTTTAGTGGAGACAGGGTCCCCCTCTTGCTCAGGCTGGTCTCAAATTCCTGAGCTCAAATAATCCACCCGTCTCAGCCTCCCAGAGTGCTAGGATTATAGGCATGAGCCACCAGACCTGGCCTCTAATGTAGTAATTGTTTAGCTTTGCTTTCTTGGCTTCACCTACCACTGGGGGCCAAATAGTGCCTGGTTGGTGAACAGTGTCTGGAAGACACAAGAGCAGTGGCTGCAATCTGTTCCCAATAGTCTCATTATTGATGACCTTTACTCAGCAGCAGCTGTAGTACAAGGAACAAAAGGTTCCTGTGCTTCCAGCCTAAATGACAGAAAGCAAAACAAGAGACTGGCAGCTTTTCTGTGTGTGGATTGTGTGTGTGTGGGAGGTGTGTGTGTGTGCGTGTGTGTGTGTTTCTTGTGTTAAGGCACAGAGAAACAACATTACCTTGGATTTATAACAAGGACAGGAATGATTATTTCCTATTTTATAAACAAGTAAATGGAAGCACAGACACAAAGACTTGCCGAGCGTGCAGAACTGTGTTGACAACCTAGCCTGGAGCACCCAGCTTCTCTTCTTATGCTCTGTCCAGGTGGTTGTCACTCTATCCATTGCAGGGTCCAGCTGGACAGAGGCGTTTACCTCATCGTTTCCATACTAGCTCTGTCCTTATAGGCATAACCTGGGTCTCCAGTTGGGAAAAGGTCCTTGGAAAGAAGAGAGTTTTAAGGTATGTGAAAGGGAAGACTGCAAGTGGATAAGTGGGCTGGGGACAGGGGTGGCCCCACCTGTGATGGACCCTGAGCCCCACTGTCCTTACCCTCCAGGACAGAGATACATAGTGGTTACCACAGCTGGGGTAACCGCTCAACATTTTTGTGTCCCATAGACTCTCTCTAGAAACATTCTTGGCATAGGCCTTTTTTGTTATCTTCTGGTACCACCATTGTTTGCAGTTTCCTTGCTCTTGCTTAGACATAGTGATTCCCAGGGGAAGAGCTCCAGCTGCTGAGGGCCACTGACAGGTGGCATTCCTTAGCTTTTCTCCCCACTGGCAGGGATGCCCCCAGCCAACCACAGCAAGCAGATGATGTCATTTGGAGCCCTTCCCCTAAAGGTGCTGGGAATTTCCATGTGACCTCCCCTCCTCTTTCATCACAGACCCTTCTCCCCACCTCTCCCCCCTCACTCTCTGAAGCACTATCCAGGGGCTCCCTTTCCCTGGGTCCTTCCAGAGAAACAAAGCTGTACATCAGTTTTTCACAGACCTATGAGAGTCTTTAAGGATAGAATTCCTGGGAACAGCTTGGGACACTTTGGGCAACAGGTTCCTAATATTCAGTACAATGATTGCTGCCTACTCAATTGAGCCCAGGCGCCCACTGCCTCCTTACGGGCTGACAGAGCTGGGGTGGGGAGTGAGGGAGGATCCCTGAATCTCTGTTTCCTACTTAAGAGTCTGAACTCTAGGATATCAGAGTTCAAGACGCCTGGGGACCAGAGGTCCCAGAGGTCCGTGTTCATTTAGCCTAGGATGGGAGAAACTCCTCCCAGGTCCCAGCACCTCTGTGAACCCCTGTTTGGGACGCGCCTTAGGGTCTAGGATCCTCAGCCCACAGCCTTCTGGCTGGAGGGACTCACAGCAAATGTCCAGTCACAGCTGGCTGCCCGCCTTTATCCATAAAGCCTCCTGGGCCCGACAGCCTGGCGAGACTGTGTACCAGGCTGTAAAGTTTCCTGGTTTTTTTTCAGCTGCCAGGGAGCTCCTTGGAGGAAAGGGCGAAAGACTGAGTGACTGGTCCTTACTGGCTTCTTTCTGCCTCAGACTCTCTGGTTTTGGAGGCGGCCTCGGTGTTCCCAGGTTTAAAGGTAGGGGGCACATCGTCCCCGCCGCCTAGATCGGGAGACGGGGTCGCCGGGAGTGCAGCTGCAGGGCGGGGACGACCTGGTATTTCGACCCCAGGAGAGTGGCGCGTGCGCAGTCCGCAGGACTTCGCGGTGAGGGGGCTCCGGACCGCGAGCTTTCGCGTCCTTTACAGAAACAGCCACGCACCTTTGAGCAGCCTACATGTACTTTATTTCGATTTTAGCCCAAGCCAGGTCTCCTTGAAGTCCCGCCTCCTGGACGCTCCGCTCGCGCCCGGTCCTAGAAAGCCACCCCGACCAGTGGTCACCTGCCAGAGGAGCGCCCGGCGTCCCGAAGCTCCGCGCCTGCGGCGGCCAGGCTCAGCAGTAGGGGTTGAGCACGCGGCAGGAGCAGGCGCTGCGGAAGAAGCGGCAGTGGCAGTAGGCGCACGGGTCGCAGCAGGCTGGCGCTGGCGGCTTGCAGCTGAAGCGGGTGGCCACGCAGGGCGCTGGCGGCGGGGGCCGGGGCTGAGCCACCTTCTTCACCGACGCTTCTTTCTGCGGGGAAACGCCAGGCTGCCCGAGCCGACCACGCCCGCCCCCCCGTCCTCACCTCTGTCTGGGAACTCGTCGGGCTGTGAAGGCCCGGACCAGACACTCCCGTCTGGCTGCCCACTGTCCGCTGGAATCGTGCCCATATGGACCCCAGCGGGTCTCCGCCTGCTCCCCCAATCAGGTGCCACCCCGCCTCCTCCCCCAATCAGGTGCCACTCCGCCTCCTCCCCATTCCTGCTCCGGCCTGGCGGTCTTTTCTCCCTAGGAGGTCATACTCAGCTCTAGTTTTTGACTTGTGTTTTCTGACTTCCAATCTGTCTGCAGTCTCTGCCAGTTGCCTTCACAATAGAGACCCACTTCTCCATTGAGCCACACCACCATCTTTTCTCCTCTGTCACTCTGACCCCCTTAATGTAAGCAGTCCACTCAGTGCACCAAAGAGATCCTCTATGAAGACCTATGATCGCATCCCACACTAGCTTAAACACTCACAGTAGTTTGTCTTTGTCCTTAGACTGAAACAGAAACTTTCTTTTGGCCCTTGAGACCCTCTGTGGTTTGCTCCCTGTCCACCTCCCAAGCCTGACTCTACCAAGCTGTGCCACTGGCCTGCCTTCTGTGCACGGAACATAGCAAAGGGGTTCCTGCTGCAGGGCCTTTGAGCTTGCTGCTCCCATTCCTGGGGACATTCTTTGCTAGCTGTCCCATATAGGTGGCTACTGGGTATTTGAAATGTGTCTAGTGGAACTGAGGACATGAGTTTTCAAATTTTATTTAATTTTAATTAATTTAAACTTAAAATTTAAAACTGAAGCAGCGTTAAAACTTTTTTTCCCATTAAACACAACTTCGTTTTGTTAGAACTACGTTTCACTTTGTTGAAAATTGAGCATTGGAATTGAGATGTGCTGTAAGTGTAAACTATGTACCAGATGGCAAAGATTTAACAAAAAGAATGTAAAATATTTCAATAACTTTAAAAAGAAATTACATATTGAGATGTAAATATTTTTGAATATAAAATATATGTTAAATAAAATATTAAAATTAATCGTACCTGTTTCTGTTTACTTTTAAAAAATGTGGCTATAGAAAAAAAATTTTTTTTTTTTAGGACATAATCAGACTGAAGCTATAGAAAATTTAAAGTTATATATGTGGCTCATGTTGTATATCTATTGGACATTGCTGCTCTAGGTTACTGAGTTTTTCAGTCTTTACCTAAACACTGCTTCCTTAGGCCTTCCCTGACCATTCTTCCCTTCACTCTCTCATTACCATGCTTTATTCCTTCACAGCCTTTATCATCTGAATTTAGTTACCTACTTACTGATTTGCTTGCTGTGTACCTGTTTTTCCTCACAAGAATATAAACTCCCTGAAAGTAGGGATATATCTTTCTTGTTCACTGCTATATTCCCAGTGTCTAGTATGTAAATTTATTTGTCAATTATATATTCTTATCTGTCAATAATCTGATCTGCTTATTCACTTTACAGCCAGCAAAACAAACCCAGAGAAGAGCAGGGACTTTTCTCAAGATCACATAGTTCTTGGTGCTACCTCGTAATACCTACTCTAATATTCCTTGCTCTGGTTACAGTTAATCTGATAAACTGAGGCACACTAAAACAGGAATAAAGTGTGCATTTCAACATTGCCTTAATCCAGTATTTCCTGTATTGGGAACCTGTATTAATGGTGATATGATTTTAGGTGGTACATGAATATTAAATGAGCCTGAATTACATAGAAATGATTCTTTTTTCAATCTCTTTCAACCTGAAAGGCTCAGTTTTGTGCCAGTATGTCTTTAATGCCTCTCCAACACTTTCTAATCTGCCTTTTAACACAGAGATCAGGCCTCACATTTAGAGCCTTTGGCAAGCTAATACCATCCAGCTAGAATTCACCAACAATGTTTTATTTTCACATTACCTATTTTTATAATCACCTTCTATTTATGGCAAGTGATACTATTTTCCTATCATAGTTATATAGAGTTGGCCCTTGAACAATGTGGGGGTTAGCGGAACTGACCCCAGAGCAGTCTAAAATCTGCATATAACTTCTGAGTCCCCCAAACTTAACTATGAATAGCCAACTGCTGACTGGAAGCCTTACTGATATATAAACAATCAATTAACACATATTTTGTATGTTATATGTCTTATATACTGTGTTCTTACAATAAAGTAAGCTAGGGAAAAGAAAATGTTACAAAGATAATCATAAGGAAGAGAAAATACATTTATAGTACTGTACTGAATTTTCAATACTGTAAGTTTACATCATCTGTTTATAAGATGAATTGTCCATCTCAAATGGCAGCTGCAGACCTCAGTCTGTGGTACATATCAAGCAATTTAACTTTTTCTTGTAATGTCATGACTTTTCTCTGCTTCTTGGGAGCACTTCCAGCATCACTAGTGGCATTTCATATGAGTCCCATGGTATCATTCAAGTTTTATAATACTGCATTAAACATGAAAAATACCCGAGAACTGTGAGAAATCACTTGTTACTGCAATACCCAGTTTGCTAGAGAGATGAACTAACTTGGAGATGATTTGCATCATATGGTGTTTTAAGAAGACACTGGCATACTTGAGTTTACTGCAATGGCAACAGGAGGTGGCTATGAAATTATTACAGTAGTACAAGATATACAATAGTTAATTTTATGCAGTTATGATTTAATACTACATCTTTACATTTGTTTATATTTCAACTGTGAGTGAAGTCTTGTATGGTCTGTAATTGTATAAGTATTGATAAATTTTAAGTTTTTATAATAGATTTGTACATACTTTATGGTAGAAAATGATAAAATAGACTAGTATCTACATATATTTTATGTATTCATAACATACCTAACTTTTTTCTTAAGTTTTTCACTATTTCTAGCCTACAAGTTTCACCTGAGTTTTTCAAATTGTCACAGATCTCTAAAAAATTTTCCAATATATTTTTTGAAAAAAGCATCCACATATAAGTGGATCTGCACAGTTCAAATCTGTGTTGTTCAAAGGTCAACTGTATATTTTTAAGTTTTAATTTTAATTTTATTTTTAAATTTTATTATTATTTTGTGTGTGTGTGTGGTTTTTTTTTTGGAGACAGGCTCTCGCTCTGTCACCTGGGCTAGAGTACATGCTGTAATCATAGCTCACTGCAACCTCAAACTCCTGGACTCAAGTGATTGTCCTGCCTCAGCCTCCTGAATAGCTGAGACTACAAGTGCATACCATGCCTGGCTAATTTTTTAATTTTTTTGTAGAGATGGGGTCTTGTTATGTTGCTCAGGCTGGTCTCAAACACCTGGCCTCAAGCTATCCTCCCTCTTTGGCCTCCTAAAGTGCTAGAATTACAGGCATGAGCCACTGTGCCTGACTTTAAGTCTTAATTTTAAATAAATATATTAATAAATAGGTGAAACTCAGAGGTGGCAAAAGTTGTAAAAGTGTTTCTAAAATGACTGAGCTTTGGGAAACACTACATTCATCCAAAAGAATGAGCAATGGTGGGCCGGGCGCGGTGGCTCACGCCTGTAATCCTAGCTCTCTGGGAGGCCGAGGTGGGCGGATCCTTTGAGCTCAGGAGTTCGAGACCAGCCTGAGCAAGAGCGAGACCCCATCTCTACTATAAACAGAAAGAAATTGGCCAACTAATATATATAGAAAAAAATTAGCCGGGCATGGTGGCGCATGCCTGTAGTCCCAGTTGCTTGGGAGGCTGAGGCAGCAGGATTGCTTGAGCCCAGGAGTTTGAGGTTGCTGTGAGCTAGGCTGACACCACGGCACTCACTCTAGCCTGGGCAATAAAGTGAGACTCTGTCTCAAAAAAAAAAAAAAAGAATGAGCAATGGTGAAATGTCACGCAGGGGGCTAATTAGTATAGGAAACTTTTTTAGCAGATAAGCTATTTTGCCCCCTAGACTTCTGTGGGGGTCTGGCTCAGGGATCTAGGCCAGGAACTCTTTAAGGTGGCTTTCAGTTTCTTTTCTTAATGTGGGCCTGGAAAATCTTTCATTTAAGTTTCCAGCCAGAGTTCGAGGGGTCCTCCCTTTTAAGTTCAGTGTAACCCCCACAATGAGAACTCCCAGGCCTACCTTAGAAGATCTCTTCTTTTCTGCTTCTTTTCTGCTGATCCTTTTGAATTTCTTGTTCAGAGCTTCAAAGAGAAACAGAAGGAACAAAGCCAGATGTTTCTGGGGGCCCTGAGTAGCAGTGAAGTGGGAGGACAAGATGGGGCCCTGGGAAGTCTTGGGGTCAGAGAGAAGAGGAGGGGTTGATTGGATGAGTCACACTGTGAGACTTAGGCCAGCAAGTTCTTGTTAGCCTGCCTGCTGACCTGGAGCCAGGGACTGAGGGCAAAGTGTCCTCTGAAGGAAGGCAAATGGGAAATCTAAGGAGGCCCTAGTCCTGTGGCATTTGTGAGGGGTCTGGTCCCTTGACCTAGTTGGCCTTGGGCCACTCAGAGCCACCCCAGGTTCCCCTTCTTTAGTCTCCAGTCTGGGTGCAAGAACTTTGTGACACCCAGAAAACAGACTTAGTATCATGTCATGGATGCGCCTGTATTTCCTATGTTCCTAATTGTCCATTTCTCAAAACTTTGGAGCCAGGCAGACCTGATTTGAATCCTGACTTTGCTGACAAAACAGCTGTGTGGCCTTAGGTAACCTACTTAATTTCCTTGAGACTCAGTTTTCTCATCTGCAAAAAGGGTTCTGTAATACCTACCTTACAATGTTGCTTTGAGGATAAATGAGATATGTTTATAAAGTGAAAAGTCTGGCACATTGAAGGTGATCAATGAATGTTGATGCTTCCTTTCCCTGCCCTTACTTCTCTGATATAGCTGGAATATCCTCTTTTCCTAGTAAAAGGCAAGGCAGTAAGGGATATTGTTAATAATTTTAAGCTTAGGTTCTATATTTAAGCACTTGGATTTGAATTCTGGCTCTGTTGATTAAGAACTATGTGATCTTATGCTAGTTACTTAACTTCCCTAAGCTCAATTTCCTCAACTGTGAAGTATGAATAAAAACAGTACTCACCTCACAGTGCCTACCGTAACACACACAATATGTGTATTATTATTAGGTGAAGTCAACCAGAAGATCTCCAATGCCAGGCTCTAATGCCCCTCATATTTTTCCCTGAACAGTCATTCTTAACCCTGGCATGAGAGGACTGGTTCATCTCAGCCTTGCTTATATTCTGTAGCACTTCCTGAAGTTTGTTATTGTTGATAGGAGTTCTGTGATTCATTCAGTCTAAGAAATGCTAAGTTAAACCAAGTTCACCAAGTGTCTTGACTTCAGGCTTTTTCAGAGCCTGTAACAAGCTAAACTGTATATTAGATTAGTGACATTTGGAAAAGCAGTGCTTTTCCAAATCAAATGAGTCAAGGGACACTCTATTCCCCCATGATTAATTCAGGGAATGAGCAAGAAGAAGCTGTGACCATGGCAGTGGGTACTGGTAGCAGCCCAAGGAGCAGGCTTGACATCCTACAGCCCCTTCTCATGGGTCAGAGCCCAGAGGCAGGCCCCAAGCCAGGTGACTTACCCACAATAGAGACAGAAGAGAAGTCCAGTAGGTTCATGGAGGAGTTGCTCCTCAGGCCCCTGTCATCTTTGGGCTTCTCTTCAGGTGGTAGGTGGCTGTAGGTAGTGAAGAAGCACATGAAGACCAGCAGGGTAGCCAGGAGCAGGCGGGTGACATCCATCCCAGGAAGCCTGAGTGGGACAGAGAAGGTGGTCAGGTGGGTGGGCCAGGGGTAATGGCAAGAGGATGTGCCTTCTTGCTTTGTTTGTGTTTCTTTGGGCTGGTGTTCTGACCCCATTCTGCAAGTGGAGCCAGAAGACTAGCAAGGCTTAGGATGGGGAAAGGGAATTGATGAGGGAAGAAGAAAGAAAAGAGGAGATGGGAAGAGGAAGAGAGAAAGACAAGGACAAGAGGGAGATTGAAGCAAAGAGAAAAAGAATGCATTGCATTTATCTCTGCTGTCCAGAGGGTGTGTTCTGGTATTTTTAAAGCTGGTGTCCCCAGGAAATGCTAGGCCTGGGCAGAGTTGTTGAAAAGCCTGCCTTGTAGTGGTAGAGGCTTCATGAGGGTGCAGAGAATAAGGCTAATTAAGACTTTGTGAGAAAGTTGCAGGGAAAAATGGCTCCTTTAGACTAGTGTGTATGTCACTAGACTTCCGCACCCAGAGGGAACAAGTGCAAGCATGGTTTGTGTCATGGACCTGTGGACATAGGCTAACTGGACTGATTTATTTGCTAGCTGGATTCTGATTGAGGAAGATGGATCCCACAGTGGGTTTCTTCCCATGAGTGCCTGGGTTTGCCTCAATCATGGCTCAAAGCTTCAGCAGCATTTTTACCTTCTTGAGTATGGGGTCCCTGCCCCTCACCCTCATTTCTACATTTTATCTCTGGTCTGGGAAAATACTGACACTGCTTTTTCAAGGTTCCCTCCACTCTAGCCATAGGCCCTGTAGGAGAGAAGAGAATGAACAGTTTGCTCATGCTGGTCTTGCCCACCCCTGGGCTTCCCCTTATAGCAGCTTGGCCAGTTTCTATTCTAATTTTCTCAGTCTTCAGCTGGACGGAGTCAAACTTTCTGCATGTCTGTTACATTGCAGGAGGAGGGGGTCCAAACAGCCACCTCACACCCTCATTCCAAGCTTCTTGAAGTTGGAGTGGACAGTCAGGCCTGTCCTATGGACAGAAGAGGAGCTTGATCTGGGTCCTCACCTTCGTATCTGTGGCAGCCTTGTATGGCCTAAATGTGACCCACTCCCCAAAAGGGGGGTGACCTGGTTCAGGACTTATATGGGTACACCTTAGCCAAGACATGCCTAAATCCCTGCGAGGGGAGCAGCCAGGCAGACAACTAAAAGATCTCCCCACCCTTGTGTGACACCATTCACAACTTCATCATGGAAGGCATGGAGTCCAAGCCCACAGCCCTGAGGTGCATGTTAAAGAATTTTAAGAAAGCATTTTCAGGTGACTATGGAGTTAAGATGACTCGTAATCGCCTTTGCACACTCTGTGAGGTTGAATGGCCCTCCTTCAGAGTTGGGTGGCCTGATACCGGCACATTTGATGTCCCAACTGTCTGGGAAGTTTTGAGAGCAGTCACGAACACTCCAGGACACCCAGACCAGTTCCCATACATAGATTCTTGGCTAGAAATAGCCCAAAATCTGCCTCCCTGGGTTCGGTTCTTCACAGAAAAGGGACAGAGTAGGGTTCTCTTCGCCCAGAAGCCTGGAGGAGCTAGATGTGGATCAAGTCCCAAGAAGTCAGATGTTAAAACTGTCCACCAGGGATCCCCAGAAGACATCTTGATTCTGCCTCCACCATATAATCCCACTGACTCAACCCCAAAGCCACCACCACCTAGGCCTTGGACACCCCACTGCCTCCATCTCAGCACCTCCGATGCCAGAGCCATCCTGGTGGCACACTGTCTCTGTTCTGCCCAGAATCCGACTCTGGCCCTCCAATTACCAGTCTGGGAGGTCCGCGGCCAGACCTCTGTGGTGGATGATGGAACCATCCAGCCGTACAGCCAGTCCTCTACTATCAACCCTTTTCTACCATAGACCTCCTAAACTGGAAGCAACATACTCCCTCCTACACCGAGAAGCCCTCCTACATGGTGTTTGGGAAGGGGCTAAAAAACCCACCAATATGAATAAGGTTGCTCAGGTTACACAGAAGGCAGACGAGACACCTAGTGACTTCTACGAGCGCCTCTGTGAAGCATACAGGGTCTACATGCCGTTTGGCCCCGAGGCACCAGAAAACCAATGACTGGTAAATGCAGCCTTTGTGGCACAGAACTACCTGGACATACACAAATTGGGGAAGTTGGAGGGTTTCGCTGGAATGAACATCACTCAACTGATGGAGGTGGCCCAGAAGGTCTATAGATATCACGATTGGGTTGCCCAGACAGAAAGTGACAAAAAAAGAGACAAAAGGTCTCACTCCTAGCAGCAGCACTTGGAAATCCTACGGACCCCCAGAAACCTGGCCAACACCCAGAAAGAAGATCTCGAAGGAGGAGGAAGCTGAGAGCAGACCAATGCGCTTATTGAAAGGAAAGTGGACACTGGAAAAATGAATGCCCCCACTAGAAGACTGCCCTCCCCCAGCAAGACAGAACTCTCCCCGAGGCTTCCAGCTGGAACCAGAAACTCAAGATCTCATTGGACTTGCCAGTGTTGGCTCAGAATAGGGTTGACCGGGTTCCTTCAGCCTTGTCCCCCGGGAACCCATGGTTGTTATGGATGTGGGGGGCCAACCAGTGACTTTCATGATGGACACTGGAGCAGAACACTCGGTGGTGACAATCCTGATAACCCCGTTCACCATTCAGGAAACAACTATAGCAGGGGCCACTGGGGACCAAGTTGCACGACCCTTCTGTCAAGCCCGAACTTGCCAGATAGGGGGGACATAAAGTGACACATGAATTTATATACCTCTTGGACTGTCCAATCCCTCTACTGGGGCAAGACCTCCTACATAAATTAGGAGCCCAGATCATGTACCATCCAGAGGGTTCAGCCAGTCTCTTGTTCCAGGTCCTGGGATCCCTCATAATAGCAATCACAATCCCAAGAGAGACAGAATGGCAATTATATAGCAAAGCCAGAGAGGAAAACAATTCTCCTGATTTCAGACAGGACTTTCTAACAGTCTGGGCAGAAGACCATCCCCTGGGCTTGGCACATCTGCGGCTACCTGTGACAGTGAAGATAAAGCCGGGAGCTCAACCCATGAGAGAATGACAATATCCTATCCCAAAGGAAGCCTGGGAAGGAATCCAAAAACACATAAACAGGCTCCAACAGAAGGTGTCATCACAGAATGCCAATCTCTCTGGAATACTCCTCTGCTCCCAGTGAAAAAGCCCAATAGTAGCTACCGGCTAGTCCAGGACTTACGGATGATCAATGAAGCCACAGTAACTCTCCATCCTGTGGTGCCCCAAAACTCTTATGCTCTTTTGGGACTCATTCTGCCAGATGCTGTGTGGTTCATTTGCCTGGACCTAAAGGATGCATTCTTCTGCTTATGTGTGGCACCAGTAAGTCAGCCTCTTTTTGCCTTTGAGTGGGAGGACTCTTGCACTGGGAGGAAGAGACAGCTCACATGGACACGAATGCCACAGGGCTTCAAAAACTCATCAACCCTATTTGGAGAGGCACTAGCAGCGGACCTAGCCTCATATCCAAGGGAAGAGTTTTACTGCACTCTCCTGCAATATGTAGATGATCTCCTCCTGGCAAGCTGGACAGAGGAAAGTTGCCATCAAGCTACTCGGGCCCTACTCCAGCTGCTCGCCGAAAGAAGATATAAGGTCTCCTGGAAAAAGGCCCAAATCTGTAGAGAAAATGTTAAATACCTAGGTTTCCACATCTCCCAGGGATGGAGAGCATTAGGACCTGAATGGAAATACACAATCTATATCAGCCCAGGACCCCAAAATTGGAAACAACTTCAAGAATTTCTGGGAGTGGCAGGATTCTGCTGCATCTGGATCCCAGGACTCTTATTACTAGCAAAACCACTCTATGAAATCCTATGTGGACCTGAGGCCAGAAAATTCAAATGGGCAGAAGAACAAGAAGAAGCCTTTAAGGACATAAAAACCTTCCTACAAAAGTCTCTAGCAATAGGACTGCCAGACCCCACTAAGGACTTCAATTTGTTTGTGCATGAGCGAGAACATGTGGCGGTAGGGGTCCTGACTCAAACTGTGGGTCTGTGACAAAGGCCTCTGGCATATCTGTCCAAGCAATTAGACTCAGTGGCATCCAGATGGCCTTTATACCTCTGAGCACTGGCAGCCACAGCAACCTTAGTTAAAGAGACAGACAAACTCACTCTGGGTCAGCGGATCCACGTGTGGATCACACACCTGTTGTAACCCTCCTCAATAACACAGGACACCAGTGGCTCTCCAGCAGCTGATTAGTCTAATATCAGGGACTATTGTGTGAAAATCCACAGATAACCCTTGAAACTATGAGGACTTGGAACCCGGCTACCCTCCTGCCCATCAATCCAGGACTCCCAGACCATGATCACATGGAGTTACTGGAAGAAGTTTATGCCAATAGGCCAGGACTCAAAGACAGCCCCCTGCTGGCCCCAGAATTGGAGCTTTTCACGGGTCGCAGCAGCTATGTCAAGGATGGGAAACGAAGAGCGGGCTATGCAGTCACTACACATGAGAAAGTGATCATGGCAGGATCACTGCCAACTGTCCGTGCAAAGAGCAGAGCTATGGGCTCTGATCCAAGCCCTGAAACATGCAAAAGAAAAGAGAACAAACATTTACACTGACTCAAAATATGCCTTTGCCACCCTACACGTCCATGGAGCACTCTACAAGGAAAGGCGGCTACTCACTATGGGAGGCAAAGAAATCTAAAACAAAGAAGAAATTCTCCAATTACTGGAAGCCGTATAGGAGCCAAAGGAGATTGCAGTTATTCACTGCTGGGGGCATCAGAAAGGGACAGACCCAGTGGCCACCAGTAACCGTTTGGCCGATCAGACAGCTAAAAGTGCAGCTAATCAAGAGCCCTCTAAAGACAACCCCCAAGGTATCAGCCAAATCCTACTAGCACTGGAATGGCTAGAGAAACCAAGTTATACACTAGAGGAAAACCGGTGGGGAGAACAAGAAGATGCTACAAAGAATGAACTAGGATGGTAGCACCTATCGAACAACCAAGTCTTCATCCCTGGGAAACTAGCATATCCTATCACTTCCCAATGTCACACTCTGTCCCACATGGGAAAAACAGCCCTCACCAATTTGCTCAACAAATATTACTACATTGCCAGACTCTCATCCCTTACTACAACCATCTGTGCTTGCTGCCAAGTCTGTGCCAAGAATAACGTGACAACACAACCTAGGCCTGCCCCAGGCATCCAGTACGCAGGAACTTCCCCCTTGAAATATGTAGAAATTGACTTTACTGAAGTAAAACCATGCAGGAGATACAAGTACCTGTTGGTTATGGTGTGCACTTACTTAGGCTGGGTTGAGGCCATCCCCACATGAACTGAGAAGGCCAGGGAGGTAGTGAAAATCCTCCTAAAAGAAATCATACCTCCATATGGACTACCACTGTCATTTGTCAGTGATAATGGGCCCGGCTTCATGGTAGAAATTACACAATCTCTGGCTAAAATGTTAGGAATCAAATGGAAACTCCATACTGCTTATAGACCACAAAGTTCAGGGAAAGTAGAGCACATGAACTGAACCCTCAAAACCATTCTTGCAAAGCTGTGTCAGGAAACACAACTACCTTGGATAGATCTACTTAGTCTAGCACTCCTCAGAATCAGGTGTGCCCCAGGGCCAATAGGGTACTCACCCTTTGAAATTCTGTTTGGAAGGCTCCCACCCACAATTAAAACTATCAAAGGAGACATCAGACAGCTAGGTGAAATAGTCTACATACACAACTTACCCTCCTGCCTAAAACCTTAAACAAATCAACCACACTGTCTTAGAAAGAACTCCCATAGCCTCAGGACTCTCGGTCCATCCCCACCACCCTGGAGACTCAGTCTAGGTTAAAACCTGGAAAAAAACACCCTTAGAACCTACTTGGACAGGCCCTTATACTGTTGTTTTAGTCACCCCTACTGCTATTAAAGTTACAGGTATCACACCTTGGATCCATAACTCTTGAGTGAAAAAGCCTGTGCCTGACAACTGCTTGGACTCCTGGACAGCACATCGGGACCAAGAAAATCCACTCAAACTCCACCTGCGTCAGAAACCCACCAAGGCCGAGACACCAAGGACTGTATTAGGCAAAAGAACCAACTGGCCCCAGGCATATCCACCGCACTTTTGGCCTTACTACTAGGAATAGGACTCTATACGACAACTCCTAGAGACTGGACAGTTGGGGGGAGAATAACGTTTGTTATATTATATTGGGCGGCTACAGGATGTTTCTTCTACCTTTGGCAATCACTCTAACCTTCTTATGCTTATCTACCAAGGCACACCCAACATGCTCAGCTCATGCACAACAGGGAAAGCCTGTGTCCAAATGCCTTCGGGCCTTCTGTTACTGTCACTTTGGTGGATTTACCTATACTACCTATATGCCAAGGAGTTGTTATATCACAGCCACTCAATGTACCTATGGGGGAAAGATGTTTTGGACTGGAACTATCACCAGAGACCCGGGAATATGTCACTCCCAATACGGAAAGCAGGCATGTTGGACATATTACACCCATGCAAGGATGTCAGCTGGAGGGAGAGTTCAAGATCCAGCAATAGATGAGTACAACAAAAAGTTAAAACAGAACTTATCAAAATAGGCTCAGCAACACCAGCACCATACAAACACCTCAATCTAAGTGGTGTATGAAAACTTAAAGACCCTATTGAAACATCCCCACTAACCATGAAGTTCTTCAATATAACCCTTCAGGCCCTACCCAACCATACCTCATGCTGGATCTGTCTCCCACTCCCAAAACAGGTCTATGTTGGAATCCCAGTACCCCTAGAGTGGAATTGGAACAATGGTACATCACAAGCAGGGACTAACTGGACTGTTCTTCTAAAGCCAGTAGCCAACAGTGTCAGACTGGTTATTACCCAGAACCAGAACATTACATGTTATAGCCAGACACAAGGTAATGTCACAGTGGGAGAAGTTCCTGGAGAAATTTGCACACAAAACATAACCTCTCCTTCCAGTAATAATACAACCTGTTCCCCTAGAGGAATCTTCTTTCTCTGTGGGAACCAAGCTTACTCCTGCCTTCCAGACAACTGGACAGGGAGATGTGCACAAATCTTCCTCACGCTGGACATATCTATTTTCTTTTCTTTTGTTTTGTTTTAACAGAGAAAATTTAATACAGGGAATTGGCTACATCAGGGCTGGAGAATTGAAAATTTAAAAAAGTAATGAGGGGAAGGGGTGAGATTTTTGGAAACCGGGAGCTTGGTGGTAGTTCTCAGTAGAGCTAGGATGTGGATCTTGGAGGAGGGGGCAGTGCCCAGCAGGAGCTGGCATCCCTGAGACAGCATATGAGGCTAGCTCTGGAAGTTTGGAAAGAAGCTAGAAGGGGAGGTGACTGCTGCTGACATAATCAAGTGCTGGGTGTTCTGGACATATCTATTTTCAATAACAAAGAGTTAGAAATAGCCTTGAGCCCTCATCCAACAACTCGACAAAAGCGAGCCCTCCTAGCCAGCCTCCTAATAGGGAGGGGAATAGGCGGGTTAGGAACATCATTAAATATTTATTACAGAGTATTTAGAGATCTAAATGAAGACATGGAATGGGTAGCAGACTCCTTTCTATCCCTTCAAGCCCAAATAAACTAACCAGCTGCGGTAATCTTACAAAATGACCGGGCTCTGGACGTCCTTACTGTCGAATAGAGGGGACCTTGCATTTTCTTGGGAGAAGAATGCTGCTACTATGTAAATTGGTCAGGAATCATAGCACCAAAGTCAGAGAATTAAGGGAGAGAATTAAAAAAGAAACCAAGTCTTAGAACAGTCATGGGACTTCAACCTGGGATCATAGGCTACATGGTTACTACCCCTAGCCAGACCCATAATAACTGTACTCCTCCTAATAACTTTGGGTCCCCTCATTTTTAACTCAATTACAAGATCCATAGCAAACACCATCTCACAAAGGACAGCCTGACTCATGGTTTTACAAGGGTATCATCCATTACATGATGCATTATAAAAAGAATTTTGTAATAAGCATCAACGGAGGGAAATGATAGAGAAATGGAAAATTCCACTAGATAAAATCCCTCCCTTTGGGCAATCTCCTATGTAACCACTAAACAGCTGCCTCCTATGATAAAATAAAAGAGAAAGAAACACCAAATTAGGCGCTCAGAATTTGGTGGCGAGTCCTCTCTGAGCCTGCTGGCATAATAAAACTTGATTCTCTACACTTTCCTTGTGCCACTTGGTTGTTCTTGGTCAGTTCTGCCGGAACAAAACTAAGCTCCTCGTTTCCCCAGCTTAGCGGGTTTCTGAAAAGAACATTGTTTTTTGTATCCTTAGCATCAACTCTGATCCCTGCCCCCCTGCAGACCCCCCCCCCCACAGTTTTAAAGAGGATCCTAAGTCTTAGATATACATTTGAGGTGATGTGTGACCTAACCCCTAACAATAATGTTGATTACAAGTCTGAACCTCCCCTGGTTCAGAACACAGACAAGATCATTCTTTCACCTGCCCAGGGACATCTGCATAATTGATTCTTTTACTCCCTTTTTCTCTTCAAACATCCACTTTATCTTAGGTAAGATGTAGATTTCCTGGGCCTCATATGAATGTAACCATTTGCCTCACTACTCACCCCCCTTCTTTGCCTTTCTGTATGCCATCTCCCTTTAAATACTGAGTTCTCAACCTGAAGAAGTCAGAAAGAAACAAAAAAGATGCCAGCTGCCAGCTAAGCAGAGCATCATCAGCATCACTGTCATCGCAGAGGAAATGGAGAAAGAATAGAGTGTTACAGCAGGTGGTCCCGAGGACAAACTAAGCAGCACAAGGAGAGTCGGAGAGTCAGAGAGTCGGAGAATCAAAGTTTATTCATAGGCAGGCTTAGAGGGGCCTTCCCACCAAATTCTGAGCACCATCTACCCAATTTTTCCTACTAGTTTTAGGAGCTAGACTTAGCTTGCAGACCCAAAGTTACAATCTGTATGTCCTTGTTTATGGGAGGCCAGCAAAGAATTTCTTTATGAATGATCTATAGGGCCAGTCCTTCATTGATGCCTGAGGCCTTTTGCCATTCTGGGGACATCTGGCTGATGCATCAAGTTAGTAACAGCTGTTCATTTGGAAGGGGGTGTTCCATGACTCAGCCTCCAGGATTGATCTTCCCTTTTGCATAAGGAATTGGGGGGGGGATCCTGAGATTTTTATTTTCCTTTACATTTTAAACTAGTATGAGTCTTCTGTTACTCTCAACCCAACGCATTCTTTTTTTAGATAGGGTCTCACTTTGTGGAACAGGCTGGAGTGTAGTGGCATCATCATAGCTCACTGTAACCTTGAATGTCTGGGTTCAAGAGGTCCTTCCCACCAGAGCCTCCCAAGCAACTAGGACTATAGGTGCATGCCACCACATCTGGTTAATTTTTAAATTTTTTGTAGAGACAAAGGTCTCACTATGTTGCCCAGGTTGGTCTCGAACTCCTGGGCTCAAATGATCCTCCGGTGTCAGCCTCCCAAAGTGCTGGGATTATAGGCTTGAGTTCCTATTCTAATTTGCCTTTCTGCCTGTTTTGGATCCCAGGCCCACTTGGATTCCAATTTCCTGCCCAGCTGAAGGCTTTTTTTAGCTTGGTTCAGTCTAGCCAGCAGGGTTGTCTGGGATGGTTTGTAGGTTAAGACTGAGGAAAATGAGCTGAACTATATTTGAATGAATTCCCTTCCTCTCCTTAGCAGTACCCCTCTAATGACACTGGCTGAGCCACTCAGCTTGGAGAGCAATTTCTCCTTCTCTCTTGTTCCTCACACCCAATCAATCAGTCACTAAGTTCTAGTGATTTTCATTCCCCCTATTTCTCACATCCATCCATCCTTTTCCATTGTTTCTGTCCCCAGGAGCACAATTCCTCCCATCTGTTCTTCCGTAAGAGCTGGCCTCCTTGTCTCTAGAACATATAACCAGGCTAAGCTTCCTTTTATAGCCCTATTTTCCTTCATTCACTCATTCCTTCTTTTATTCATTCATTGACACATGCATGCATTCATCTATTCAACCAATATGTATTAAGTGCCCACTATGAACCAGTTCTCTGTTACGTTATTGGGTTACAATTGTGACCTAGCCAGATATGATGCCTGTCCTCACAGAGCTGATATTCTAACTGGGAAGACTGACAACTAAATAAGTTATTCTAATAAAGCTGGTGCTATGGGAGACCTAAGCTAGAGTGGGTGCTAAGGAAACTGAAAACAGAGGGATGAATTGGAGTTAGCCGTGTTGGAGAAGAGGGTAGAGGTGGTGATGGTAGTGTTGCAGAAACAGGAGTCAGATCATCTGAGTGAACTGGGCATTTAAATGGCTATATGTCTGGCATGGTGGCTCATGCCTGTAATCCCAGCTATGCAGGTGGCTGAGGCAGAAGGATCACTTGAGGCCAGGAGTTTGAGACCAGCCTGGGCAACATAGCAAGATCCCATCCCTAAAATTTTTTTTTTTTAAAAAATGACTGAGTGGCCCTGGGTCCATCTGGGCCTCAGCTTTCTCATCTATAAAATGAGAGGACAAGACTACATGACTCAGTACAGAGTATGAAGCACAGAGTAGAAATTTAATAAAGATTTGTTTAGTGAATGAAACAATCTAAGAATCCTTCTATTTTTTTTTTGAGACAGAGTCTCACTTTGTTGCCCAGGCTAGAGTGCTGTGGCATCAGCCTAGCTCACAGCAACCTCAAACTCCTGGGCTCAAGCAATCCTACTGCCTCAGCCTCCCGAGTAGCTGGGACTACAGGGATGCACCACCATGCCCGGCTAATTTTTTCTATATATATTAGTTGGCCAATTAATTTCTTTTTATTTATAGTAGAAACGGGATCTCGCTCTTGCTCAGGCTGGTTTCGAACTCCTGACCTTGAGCAATCCGCCTGCCTCGGCCTCCCAGAGTGCTTGGAGAATCCTTCTATTCTTAAATTCTATGAATCCTGTCTTAGTCCATTCAGGCTGCTATAACACTATACCATAGCCTGGGTGGCTTATAAACGACAGAAATTTATTTCCCACAGTTCTGGAGGTTGGGAAGTCTAAGATCAAGGTGGCGGCAGATTAGATATGTAGTGAGGGCCCATTTCTGCACAGACAGCGGTCTTCTCACTCTGCCCATTTCTACACAGACAGTGGTCTTCTCACTCTAATCTCCCAAAGTGGAAAGGGTCTCCTTTAGATCTCTTTTATAAGGGCACTAATCCCATTCATGAGAGCTCTGTCCCCAAGACCTATTTGTTATATTTACTTAGAGTCGGAATCTGAAAAATATCACAAAGCCTGTGAAACAAAAGCCGCAGGAGTCTGGAGAGTCCAAGGTTATAAATCTAACTTCGACCACAGACAGCTGCAGAGATGCAGGCTTTCCTATCCCCCCTGAAAAGGACAAAGCTACTCCCTCCCCTATCTCTGAAGGTGTTAATCACTCCCCCCAGAAAAACTCTCTATAAAACCCAAGTCTTTCCCCTCCCTCGGGGTGGATGGCCTTTGGCTTCCACCCATCTGCACCCAGATGCTCAAAATAAAACAGCATTTTGCTACACCTGAGGCTTCGTGTGTGTCTCTCTCAGCTCTGGATCAAACACTATTCACTTTCAAAGGGCCCCACCTCCTAAAACTATCACCATGGGGGTGAGGATTTCAACGTGTGAATTTGGGAGGGCATAAACATTCAGACCATAGCAAATCTCTGATTTCTGTTTCTTGCCTCCTGGTCATTGTTCTATTGGGACAGGTTAAATAGTTACACAAAGAAAGATTTTATAAAATGTATCCTTAAGAGTAGAAGAATTTACAAATGCAGGAGTATGACTGAATCTGACTAAGCCCTGGAAAAAAGGTCATGAAAAATCATGACTAAATGCAATGGTTTATGTAACCTAGGAATCTTGTTCATATGTGTGTATGTATGTGTGTGTATCTATACACACACGCATGCTAATGTGTAAGAACTCTGATTAAGGGAATACAGGAGACCATAGTGTCCAGACCATCCCTGAGTGGGTAACACTAAGCGTATGGACTGTATACTGACAGCATCTCCTTAGCTACGGTGATGGGGATAACTTGCTATCTTAATCCTTTAGGGCCAGGCCCTTGGTCTCCAAAAGTGAGGAAAGGATTATAATGTCCCAGTGATGGGAGATGGCTAACTACCTAGTGGAACAGAGGTATAGTGAGAGATGAGAACTGAAGAAGAGGTGAAGGCAGCAGAGTCCTTTTTTGTTCTTGGAGATGGGGGTCTCCTGATATTTCCTAGGCTGGCCTTGAATTCCTGGCCTCAAGCAATCATCCTGACTACAAGTGCTACTCAGCTCCCTTTCTTATTTTTATTTTAATCATTTTGTTTGTTTAAGCAGAGTCTTCTTGAAGACAGTGTCAACTGCTGATCTTACTAGGTGTTAATGAGGCAAAACCCTTTCAGTCTGCCCTCAGTTTTCCTAGTGGCACCAGTGAGAGCAGCCAGGGTGTCTAGGCAGCCAGCAAGCTGGCATTGGAGGGAGGGTGACTGGGCTCAGTTGGTTGTAATAGTGGCTTCCATCAGTACTGCCAAGCACCAATGAGCAGAGACCTGGGGATCTGGGTAAAGCTCATCCTTGTGGAAGAGTGGACAGAAGCCAAGAACTGTTCAGCTGGGACCTCACATAGAGGAGCAGTTGCAGTCTCCAGCAGATTCATAAAGCTTAGTGGTGATACAGGCAGCTTTTCCTTTGATTAGTCTATTGGAACAAAGCATATACATGGGAAGAAAAGGAAAGTGATAGCAAGAGAGAATTCTTAACTTTGGAACTGTCTGCAAAACTTTGTGCATATGTGATTTTTCAGGGGAGAGGGTCCATAGCTTTCTCTAGATCCACAAGGGGGGGTGTCTCTGGCCCTTAAAAGCTCAAAATTTTTGTATATGATATCCCTAAAACTTGAGTGGGGCTCATCCAGAATCACAGAAACATGAGGGCAGGGGAGGTTGTTTTCTTCTTCAGTTTGGGCAATAGTTCAGTTCTATTGTGGGGCAAGTGTCTCGTTCGAAGAGGCATATCATTCTAGACTGATGCTGGTTTAGAATATCTTAAAGTAATACAATACTGAAATAATTTGAAGAATATAAACAGTGTGATCCCATAAACATCAGAACATCCTCAAATATGTACATGTTTGCATATGAAAAGTCTGAAAGGATAAACATTAAAATTTTTTTTTGAGACACAGTCTCACTCTGTTGACCAGGCTAGAGTGCCATGGTGTCAGCCTAGCTCACAGCAACCTCAAACTTCTGGGCTCAAGCAATCCTTCTGCCTCAGTCTCCTGAGTAGCTGAGAATACAGGCATGTACCACCATGCCCAGATAATTTTTTTTTCTATATATTTTTAGTTGGCCAATTAATTTCTTTCTATTTTTAGGAGAGATGGGGTCTTGCTCTTGCTCAGGCTGGTCTCAAACTCCTGACCTTGAGTGATCCTCCCACCTCGGCCTTCTACAGTGCTAGGATTATAGGCGTAGACCACCATACCTGGTCAATGTTAAAAATTTAATAGTGATTACTCTTTAGGAGTGGAATTGAGGACGGGGAGTGAAGTAGAGACATGCACTTTTTACTTTATGTACTTTTGTATTTGAGTGTTTTTTAAATAAGAATATCATTGCTTTGTAATAAAAAGCAAAGGGTTTTATAAATAAACACTAGATGCTACTTGACATATCCTCAAATGATTTAAAGAAGCTGGATAGAAAATTATATTTGATTTGTGAAAATGAGCCGGGGAAACTTGCAGGACCTTCCTCTCCTCTTCTACCTCAAATTCAGGGTAGAGTTTCTTCTCAGCTCTGTCACCAAAACATAAGGCTTTCTTGCAGTATATCTTCTTTTTACCTGAGGCCCCTTCTCTGCCCTGGGACACTCTCAAACCCTATTGACCTTCTGGTTCATCAGCTACTGTTTCTGAAATGCCAAAATTTGGGAAAGGTAGCACGATTTTTGTTGTGGTTGTTTCTTAGCCAAACTAGCTGTCCTAAACTCTGAAGGGTGGGCCCCAGAGGAGAGCTGTCTTCCTTTCTTAGTTATCTAGATTCTGCACACCAGATGTTTAGCAGCTGCATGGGGAATCTCACTCCCCCCAACATCTTTCATCCAGCTGGGCAGCTTGTTTTAGATCTGCGGCAATAGCCTGGCTGGGGAGAGGATAGGAGGCTTGATCAGGGCCTTTCATTAACGTTCACTGAAGCTTCTCAGTGATGTCTGCGATCAAACATAATTTCTGGGGTAGGATGAGCGTGGCAATATGTTTGATCTCCTTAGTTTTGTCCTGGAATAGCCAGTCAATCAACAAATATTTTTTGAATGCTATGGGAAGCTTTACCTGACGGGCCCCCCTTCAGGTGAGTTAATTATTCTGTCTTCCCTAAACACAATGTATTGTAATTATTTATTCATTTGTCTGTCTCTTCTGGACTAAGGACTCATCCAGGACAGAACCTGTGCCAAACTCACCCCTTCCCTGTAACCCCAGTGCCCTGCGCTGTGCTCAGCATCAATTCAGGCCTCAGGAAATGTTTCTCTCATCAATTTACTACCCGGTCAGTATAGATGAATAACAAAGACTCTTTGCCTTTAAAGAGCTTGCTGTCCTGCAGGGAAGAAAGACAAGAAACTAACAAAAAAGGAGGAGAGCAGTGCTAGGGTTGAGGAACAGGTGAAATAAATGCCTTGGGTAGGCAGAAGAAAGAAGGTGGTTGAACATTACAGGGTCTTGGATGATTTTATGAATTACTCTCAAGCAAGAACCTCTCTAATTTCCTTAGCCTCCTTCCAATTTTGGTCTGCAGCTCCTAACGTGCTCCACACTTACCTCTGTGAAGATTGTGCAGGGTCCTCCCTATCTCACATTGTGCAGCAGGCTGGAGTGCCTTTCTCCTCTTGCCTCTGCTGCCTTGCCCCTTCCACTCTCTGAATATGCTGGCCTAGAGAGAGGCTTTCTTCTATAGCCTTTCAGGCCAGTGGTGCCTAGATGTGCACAGCCAAAGCCCATTACTGAGATTTCCATCCTATTTTAATCAGTTATGTGAGCTGGAGATTTCTTATGAAGCCAAACCACATCCTGGGCACATCAGTAAGTCCGGCAAATCCAAATCAAGAAGGTGCCTCTGAGAATGTGGGAAGTAGTGGGTGGCCTGAGTCAAAGTGACTGATCCTCTCCCAAGAGATAATTCTAGGTATTCATTACCTCTCTTCCGATAAAACAGGGAGACCAAATTCCTCCTCATTCCTATCTCCTAGGGGGTAAGTTATACGCAGGCTACTTAAATTTGTCAGGTCCTGTGCAAAATGAAAATGCAGGATCCTTTGTTAAAAAATTAAGAGATGGGGACAGGAGAACATTAAACCAAATCTGAGGCCCTCTAAGCACGGGGCCCTGTGCAATTGCACAAGTTGAATGCTCGTGAAACCAGCTGTGGTTATAGGATTGAGAAAGTTGACACTGAAAATATGATATGGTTGCCATGAGGAAGTTTGCAGATTGGGGGAAACATTAACTTACACTCACACCAGGCATGGTTGTGTATGCCTGTAATCCTAGCTACTTGGGAGGCTGAGGCTGGAGGACCACTTTAGCCCAGGAATTCAAGACCAGCCTGGACAACACAGTGAGACCCCATCTCAAAAAAAAATTATACTTAGTAAAATTTCAGCAGAAAGTTATTGAAAGGATGGTTGGTCTTGCTAGTGAAGTAACAGAAAAATGAGCTCTCTCTGTACTACCTCTCAGGCACCCTGCAGAGCTCTGTTTTCACAACATATAAAAGGACCCCAGTAGACAAAAATGAAATGTGAATTTTTTTTATTTTATGATTGCTAGACCTATTGACTAAGACTGCCTTTCTAGAGCTTGGTTTTATAGCCTCGAGGAGTTCCTGAGAAGTTCCTGCATGGACAGCAGTGGGGACAAACTTCAGGCCTCAGAGCCTGCCCAAAATCATACCTGCTATAAGCCTGCCACTAGAAGGAGTGGATACAACAGTTCATGGTACCCTATTAATTTGGCTACAGCCGTAAACCTTCTTCACCCTTTAAATAAAAAGCCTGAGTACCTGATTTTTCTCTGCCAACACTACCTCCCTCTCTTACAATGTGTTGACCCTTTTCTGCCCAGGAAAAAGTAAATAAACTTCTTGTATCCTAATCTTTGTCTGGAGAAATCTTTCTCAAAACCCCCATGCACTAGCTCATACCCTAACAGTTATATAATAATAAGACTGCCTATAGACATCATCTGCAGCTGTCTAACCAGGGCTCTGGGCATCAGATATCTCAATGGAAAGGAGTGGGGCAAAGAATGGACCAGCTTTCAGAAAGGTAGGTTCTAGACCTAGCCCTGCCACTAACTCGCTGTGCAACTTCTGGCAAGTTACTTTCTTTCTATGGGTATCTTTTTCTTTACCTGTATGAGAAAGGATTTGAATTAGATTTTTAAGTTCTCTTCTAACTTTAATTGCTGTGATTCCAAATAAGTGGCATCCCCTTCAGAGGGCTGTAACATATTCCTTTTGATAGCAAGGTCTTGCCTTCTGAGAGCAAATCTGATTTTCGGAAATAGACAATGATTTGCAGCTAACTCTGGTAAGGATAGTATTGTTTTTGCTAAAAAATGAATTGTGGTCTAAGTCATGTGATTTTATAATTTAAAAATGATTTTAATTTTTGACTGTCATAACTAGAATTGATACAGTCAGTTTAGTGTTTTTCCTTGAATTTGCAACATTGAGAGGCCATAAATTCAGTCTAATGTTGCAATTTGCTTAAAATATCTTTTGAATTCTAGATGTGCATTTAGAGGCAATTTAAAAGTAATACAAGAAAAAGCATCATATAAGATAATAATCACAACTCATACAATAAGAAAGAAACCTATTTCAGTTGAGGACCAGGTATATCAAAAGCCCCACAAGTAATCAAGAGCCGTGTAAATATCAATTTAAATTAGTCTTTTCTAAAAGTACTATTTAGGAGAGGGGCATATAAAATGTTAAACTCACTAGATTTTAGAATTAAAGAGAGGAGAATAAAATAGGCAGAAAAGGAAAAGAGAGGAGAAAGAAAGATAAGTACAATGGAAAGAAAGAAACAGAAGAGTAGTGGGGATTTGAGTTGAACAGTAAAGGGAACTTCAACTTTATCTGTAATTTTTTAAAAATAAAAAAGGTGAAGCGGCCAGGCACGGTGGCTCATGCCTATAATCCTAGCACTCTGGGAGGCCGAGGCAGGAGGACCGTTTGAGCTCAGGAGTTCAAGACCAGCCTGAGCAAAGAGTGGAACTCCATCTCTACTAAAAATAAAAAGAAATTAGCTGGACAACTAAAAGTATACAGAAAAAATTAGCCAGGGATGCTGGCGCATGCCTGTAGTCCCAGCTACTTGGGAGGTTGAGGCAGGAGGATCCCTGAGCCCAGGAGTTTGAGGTTGCTGTGAGCTAGGCTGACACCATGGCACTCTAACCTGAGCAACAGAGTGAGACTCTGTCTCAAAAAAAAAAAAAAAAAAAAAAAAAGGTGAAGTAAACATGGTGATAAATAAGGACAATTCTGGGTGGAGGTTACATGATATTTTCTATACTTAGAAATATTTTCACAATATCGAAAAAGGGGGGAAAAAGAAGTAAGTTGTACTCCAGTCTGGTCTCTCTCTCTGGCAGATCACCGCCCTTGGAAAAGTCAATTTGGTTCAGAGCTCTTGCGTCTTGAGATTTCCAAGAGTGGAGCAATTATTTACAGCCAAGCTAAGGTGAAGGTTCTGTTTCTCTCTGAATGGATGACTTTCTTTGACCAGAATAATACATGGCTCACCCTACCTGTGAGACCAAGGTTTGTGACTTAGTGTTGCTCATTCCTAAGTTGGAGAGGTGAGGAGAGGAGTAGGGGAAGTAAAAAGCAACCCAGTCAGCATCAGTTGGAAGCAGCTGTTGTCAGATATGGGCTTATGCTTGATGCCCAGCATGTCCCTATACAACTGTGTGTGGGGAATAGAGAACAAGATGGTTGTGCACTTCTGGATTTATAGCTTCTGGTTTGCAAACAACTTTCTATTTACCTTGTCTAGAATGCCATAGCTATTCCCCATCTCCTTCTCCAAATCCTACCCTTCCAGGAGCCTGCTTAAGTCCTGCCTCCTCCAGGCCCACTGTTATCTAGGCTACCCCTGGGCTCTTGCCTTCTGCCAGACAAGAGGAGGTCCTCTGGCCAGGGGCTGCAAAGGGCAAGATTAACTGCCCTGGATTGTCATCTCTTGAGGTTCCTGTGGAAAGCCAGTCCTACCCCATGTTGCTCCAAATTCCTCTACCTGTTGACTCAGGCCACAGAGCTCCAAGATACTGTTTCTAGTTAATGCTTTTCTTCAGATAAGGAAGAAAAAAGCATGCTCTGATGGTCTGAGTTCTATGGGAAGGCAGAGTGGGAACAAATTACAAAGTAGAATTTAAGCCACATTCTGCCTCAAAATATCTCCCCTTAATTAGCCAGGTTCCAAAGCCTGTTTTAGGGGTCACTAGGGCAGTGCAAATGATCTCAGACATGAGAGTAGCAATTAAGTTGGTAGCAATTAGTGCTACTGGACTGAATTAGTTTTCTATTTTCCTATCTAAGGGCAGAGCTCTGAGGAAGGGAATAGAGGAAGAAGCAAAGAAAGAAGGGTCCAGAGAGCTTTGGGACATGATGTCAGGAGAACAGATTCTGCTGAGGCTGGACATGGGACACCAAGAGGAACCTTTACTAGCTTCCCATTGTTCTTGAAATAAAATTCAAGTTTCCAACAAGATCCTGCTGCCCCCTCTGATCTCATCTGATAGGGTCTCCTTCTAAATCCCTGTATTCTAGACATAGTGTACTGCTGTTCCTAGAATATGCCAAACTCTTCTCTACCTCAGGCATTTACACCTACTATTTCCCTGGTCCTAAATGTTCTTTCCCTAGACTTGAACTTAATTCCCTCAGCTCTTCACATGGCTAGATCACTGGTAACCTTTAGGTCTCTGTGCAAATATCAACTACTTCTTTGACCACTCTATTTAAAAGTGTCTTTCCCCAGTTTCTCTTTATCCTGTTCATTCTATTTCTTCATAGCATTTATCACAATTTGTAATTATCTCTGCATTGGCTTTCCCTCCTTTGTAGAATCTAAACTCCATGAAGGCAAGTATCTTGCTGTGATATTCATTTTGCTACCCCCAGTACTAAGCAATGGCTGGCACAAAGCAGGCACTCAATAAATATTTGATGAAAGAATGATTGAGAAGAAAGGAAAACCAACAAACCAACAACAGGTCAGGGGCAATGGCTCATATCTGTAATCCTACCACTCTGGGAGGCCAAGGCAGGAGGATTGCTTGAGTTCAGGAGTTCTAGACTAACCTGAACATGAGCAAGGCCCTGTCTCTATAAAAAATAGAAAAATTAGCTGAGCATGATGGCACATACCTACCTATAGTCCCACCTACTCAAGAGGCTGAGACAGAAGGATGGCTCCAGCTCAGGAGTTTGAGGTTGCAGTGAGCTATGATGATGCCGCTGCACTCTAGTCGGGGTGACAGAGTGACTCTGTCTCCACAAAAAAAAAAAAAAAAAGGAAAAGTAACAACAGAATGTCCTGATTTGTTGGTCTTCTTGGACTAATAGGACCAACAGGACAGGTTATAAATCATATTGGAGGTGATTTAATGTCCTTTCCTTGGCCTTTGTTCTGTCATACTGGGGCTTGGAAGACATTTCATCAACATCCCTTATTTAAGTGCTAGGATAGACTCAGGACTTTGGCTTTTCTTAACATCTTGGATCTTGTCTTTGACCAAGAAATTTAAAAGAGATAATCTAATTTGTGGATAAAAGTGACTGACCCTGAGTCTAGAGTGGGACTATAAGAATCACAGGGCTTTAGAACTAGAGAAGATCTTAGGAAGGTCATCTTGTCCAGGGCACCTAAACCGGACTGTGCATTACAGTCATCAGGGATGCTTTTCCTACCCAACCTAACAGTACTTTACTAAGGCATAATTTATATGTAATAAAATGCACAAATTTTAAGTATCTATCTTGATGAATTTTAACTTGTACATATACCTGTCTAACTATCACTCAGATAAAGGTATAGAGCATTTCTTTCATTCCTAAAAGTTCCCTTGTGCCCCTTTCCAGTCAATACCCATTTCCACCCTTCAGAGGTAGCCTCTATTCTGATTCCTACCACTAGATCGGTTTTGCTGGTTCCTGTATTTCACATAAGTGGAATCATATTGAATAAAGCCTTTTGTATCTGACTTATTTTGCTCAACACAATTTTTTTTTTACTATAACAGAACACCTGAGAGTCAACATAATATTTTCAAGGTTATATCCATTCTATTATGTGAACTAGAAGTTTGTTATTTTTTATTGCTAATTGGTATTCTACTGTGAATATACCACATTTGTTCATCTGTTCTGTTAGGGAGCTTCTATAAAATATAAACTCGAAAACCTTCCCTAGGCCCACTGAATCTGAATCTCCAGGGGTGGAACCTGGGAGACATGTTTTTCATAAGCTTCCAGGTAATTGTGATGTACAGCCATATGTGAGAAACACTGATCTGATCCATCCATGCTGGTTCCACAGATGTGGAAACTGAGGCCTAGAGTAGGAAAGGAGTTTCCCAAGTAGACACTTGAATCAGTAAGACCCAGACTAGAACCTTTTCCACTGTACTGTTCTTTCCACTGTAAGACAACTCAAACTGCTAGTTAGTGACAAAGGCAGAGGCATGAATAACAATGGCTTCCACTTATTGAGTATCTGCTATATGCCAGGCTCTGCTCCAGGCACATTATGTATATTTAATACTCTTACTAACCTGAGGAAATTGAAACCCAGAGCACAAGGTCACAGAGGTAGTGAGTGACAAAGAGAGGGGTCAACCTCAGGTCTGTCTAACTCCAGAGCCACATAAGAGGTTGGCACATTTTCCTGAAGTGAAAAGAAAGAAAACTACAAACTCTTTGGTTTGCTGGTCTGCCTCAGTCCAATCTGTGATGGTAGGAAAAACAAAAACAAAAACAACCCAAATAGTATTTACTCCACTTCTTAAGCGTGGTTTTATAATCTCTTCAGTTCTGTACACAAAGTACTCCAACAGTGAAATCTGTCAACTCTCTGACTAAAAATATGCCAGCTAAAGGCAGGGTGATCTGTTGGCTTAATCCCCAGCTCTTCTTCCTCTCTACTGACAAGTCTCCCCCTGGGTGGGGACTGTAAATGCTGCCAGTGGGGCTGTCAGGGATGGCTGTCCACATCTGGAAAGCAAGCTTTCCAAAGTGGAAAGGGCCCTGACTCTTTCATCAGGGAAAAACCCACCCCAGCAATCTGGGACTGGAATGAGTCACAGACACATCTGCTAGTTGAGATGCTGAATCCGGAGTCCTGAGAGTCTGGGGGGCTCCATTTTCCAATAAGGAGGGTGTCTGAGAAGTATGAGGGAACAGGCTGACATAGGGAAGTGGAGATTTCTCTTTTGTAGCTGGTGGGGTTGGGGCAGCAGGATGGGAAAGAATGGAGGGGAAGAGAAGAAAGCTTCTGGATGCTGACAAAGAATCTCCTTGACCAAACTTTTGTTAGGTATCTCTGTACTTCTTAACTAGGCCTCGAATTTGGCCCCTAGTCCTATCTTTGGCCTGCTTAGCCCAGTTTTAGCAAGAATCCTCCCACCCTTGGTATCTATTCAAGTTCCTCAACCCCCACCTTTGATCCACAGTACAAGTTCTTGACCTGCCTTTAGCAAGAATCCTCCTTGATGTCTCCTCTTAGCAATTTTCTATCCCCTGACTCCCTCACTCTGATCTTTGGCTATAAATCTCCAGTTGCCTTTGCTGTGTTAGAGTTGAGCATAAAATCTCTCCCCTGTTTCCATATCCCTATTGTAATAGTCTTGAATACCCTTTTCCTTACCATTTAAAAAAGAATCAGAATAATATTTTAACAACAATAAATTATTTTTTTATTTTTGGATCTCACTATGTTGCCTAAGCTGGTCTCAAACTCCTGGCCTCAGGTGATTCTCCCACCTCAGCCTTTGGAGTAGCTGGGACTACAAGTGTGCACCACCATAGCTGAAGCAACACTAAAATTATTTGATCTCTTGGGCTGTATCTATACACATAGACTGATTTCACTATTGTGACTGAATTATTGGCTCATCTAACTCTTATTCCCAAGAGATTCCAAATTGAATAATATTTTAATGGGTGGTTTTGGTTTTATGTAGACAGCCTGCTTCAGGACCATTCTGAGACCAAGAACCATATGGCAGTCCCAGGCTCTATGTAAAGGGCCCTGAGTTAGAATTTGAAAGAAGGCTTGAGATTGCATCCCTTATCAAGAAACAAAAGGAAAAGAATCATTCAGGTAGATGCTTGTCAGTATGAAATCTGTCTCCCTGTTTCACTGAAACAGGGGTCAGAGTTCAGGCTTCCCAGATAGTCATTCTGTATAAGGAATACAATGTTGGTGGAAACTGCTAAATGATTGGGGTTTTTTTCTTCCTTCCTTCCTTCCTTCCTTCCTTCCTTCCTTCCTTCCTTCCTTCCTTCCTTCCTTCCTTCCTTCCTTCCTTTTCTTTCTTTTTTTTTGAGACAGGGTCTCACTCTGTTGCCTGGGCTAGAGTGCAGTGGTGTCATCATTGTTCACTGCAGTCTCGAACTCCTAGGCTCACATGATCCTCTTTCCTTAGCCTCCTGAGTAGCTGGGACTATATATATAGGTGCATGGTACCACATCAGCTAAGTTTTAAAAATTTCTTGTAGAGACGGTGTCTCGCTATGTTGCCTAGGCTAGTCTCCAACTCCTGGCCTCAAGCAATCCTCCCACCTCGGCCTCCCAAAATGCTAAGATTACAGGTATGAGCCACCGTACTCTGCCTAAATGATTACTTTAAATCTCCTGACATCATTCCTTTCAGCTTGTTTTATCTTTTACTCAACCAAGACCTTACTGGTTACTATATTGATTTTGTTTTTATTCTTCAGAAACCACTTCTCTTCCTCTTCTTTTTTTTTTTTTTTTTTTTTTTGAGACAGAGTCTCACTTTGTTGCCCAGGCTAGAGTGAGTGCCGTGGTGTCAGCCTAGCTCACAGCAACCTCAAACTCCTGGGCTCAAGCAATCCTGCTGCCTCAGCCTCCCAAGTAGCTGGGACTACAGGCATGTGCCACCATGCCCGGCTAATTTTTTCTATATATATTAGTTGGCCAATTAATTTCTTTCTATTTATAGTAGAGATGGGGTCTCGCTCTTGCTCAGGCTGGTCTCGAACTCCTGAGCTCAAAGGATCCGCCCACCTCGGCCTCCCAGAGAGCTAGGATTACAGGCTTGAGCCACCGCGCCCGGCCTCTTCCTCTT
>VSMD01040885.1:0-97434 GCA_008750895.1 Mirza zaza
CAAGAGTGAGACCCCATCTCTACTATAAACAGAAAGAAATTAATTGGCCAACTAATATATATAGAAAAAATTAGCCGGGCATGGTGGCGCATGCCTGTAGTCCCAGCTACTCAGGAGGCTGAGGCAGCAGGATTGCTTGAGCCCAGGAGTTTGAGGTTGCTGTGAGCTAGGCTGACGCCACGGCACTCACTCTAGCCTGGGCAATAAAGTGAGACTCTGTCTCAAAAAAAAAAAAAAGAGGTCCCAGACCAACCTGGAGAGTATTTGGATGTGAACGGCCCAGGGCACGAAGACACTGGAACCTGCATCATACAAAAAATCCTCCAATGACCAATGGAATCTTCCATTTGGGAGAGAGAAGGGTTGTGTGCAGTTCTTTGAAAGTCAGGTGGTCACCTGAGAGGGGATGGCTGCAGTCCAAATGGACTGCCTCAGAGGGCACAATGTGGCCACTAGAAATGCTCCAGCATAGACTGGATGGCCACTTGCTGGGCACACACTCCCTCTAGTAATACACCCTGATTTCCCCTGATGAGTCCCCCCCATTCCTGATGTTCAGTCTAGCTGGTTTGTGACCCCACCCTCTGGCTACCCAAGTGTGGATGTGACTCGGGCTTGACAATCAGAGTATTTACACATCCTGGCCGTGGTGACCACTCTGTCCTCCTTCTGCTGGGAGTCTAAGAGGACAGGAAGCAAACCAAACCTAGTACTGCTATTAGTCCTCATGCCACTACGCCACACAGAGATAGGCAGAGTAGGGAGATGGAAAAAGACTTGTACTGAGGACAGCATTTGCACCACCTAGGCCTAAAGGTGACCTATATCTGGACTTCTCAGCTATAAGAAACTAGAACCCCTCTGAACCCAGGAGCCAATATTCTACAGAATAAAGGGGAAAGTAAAGGGAAATATAAAGGGGAAAATACAGATCAGAAAAGTTCTGGACTGTGGCAAGGAGGTAGACCCAGAGACAGAGAAAGTTTAAATGGAAGGGAACAACCAATAAATCTTTAGGAAAAGCAGGGAGGGGAAACTATAGGTTAAAAGAGACTTAAGAGACATAGCTACCAAACCAACTGTAAACAAACAAACAAACAAACTGTAAAAAAAAAATTTAATGCAATCAAGGATCAAATTTGAAAACTAACTGGATATTTGCTGATACTATAGAACCACTGCAATTTTTTTGTTTGTCTGTTTTTTGAGATAGGGTCTCACTCTGTCACCTGGGCTAGAGTACCTAGCTCAATGCAACTTCAAACTCCTAAAATTAAGCAATCCTCCTGCCTCAGCTTCCCAAGTAGCTGGGACTATAGGCGCATGCCACCATGCCCAGCTAATTTTTCTATTTTTAGTAGAGACAGTGGTGGTGGTGGTGGTGGTGTGTCTTGCTCTTGCTCAGGCTGGCCTTAAACTCCTGGCCTCAAGAGATCCTCCCAACTTAACCTCCCAAAGTGCTAGGATTATAGGTGAGAGCCACTGCACCTGGTTGCCACTGGATTTTTAAGGAATGATGCTGTGGTTACTTATTTTATTTTTTTTTTTAGAGATAGGGCCTCACAATGTTGCCCAGGCTAGAGGGCAGTGGCTATTCACAAGTTTGATCATCTTACACTATAGCTTTGAACTCCTAGGCTCAAGTGATCCTCCTGCCTCAGCCTTCCAAGCATCTGGGACTAGTAGTGCACGCTACCATACTCACCTTACAGTTTTTTTGAAGGTTACTTAGTGAAATTTATAAAGGAAATGATATGATGTCTGAGATTGTGTTCAAAATAATCCAGTGGGGTTTGCAGGGTGGATATCCATGAGTTATTGATTGTTGAATCTGGGTGGGTACATGGAGATTCACTCTACTCTTTTCTCTACCTGTGTAATGTTTAAAGTTTTCCACCAGAAGTTTAAAAATATATAAATGGCAGGAGAAATATGCACAGACCAGTGTCTCCTCCTTACCCTCTCCCAGCTCAAAAGAGAATATAGAATCCATTCAGTAAAACTGAGCACCAGATTAGTCAACGAAATGGTCTAGAATGATATCCATATTCAAAGATATGGATGTCACCAAATGAACAACTGACAGATAATTATTACTGTCCTGCTAAGAAACTGAAGAGAAACTAGGTTATGTGATGCAAAGAACTATGTGTTTTGGAATGGGGGAGCAGGTACAAAGAAGTAAAAAAGATGAGAATTCCTCTCTCCTATAATCTGAATAACCATAAAATGTGGAATGAAATACCCAAGCACGTGTCGTAAACATTTAAAAGGTACTTGCTCTGCACCAGACACTGTCCTAAGTACTTTTCAAACATTAACTGATTTAATCCTCACCAACACCCTTGTGAGATAGGTACTATTATCTTCATTTTACTGACCAGGAAACCAGAGATAGAGAAATTCTGTAACTTGCCCCAGAGTCACACTGTTAGAAAGAGCCATGATTTAAAACTAGAAAACCCAGAACCAAACCCAGAACCTTTCTTTATCCACTATGCAACATATTTTAAATATTCATTTATAATACTGGAGTATTTTTAAAGGTTCATGGGTATAAACAATTTTTAAAGTTGCAATCAAGCACATGCCCAGAGCTGGAAAATGCTACACTCGCATCTCCATTCACACCCACTCAGAGCTCCAAGGGTCACGCTGTGATTTTTCCCTATTGCACGTTGTTCTGCCCAATCTTTAGATTTCACATCAAACCCCTGAAAAATGAGTAACAGATGAGGCAGCTGTGCTGTGAGGCACCACGATCAAAAGAAAACTGTCTTGACCTGATCACTCTTAAAGAGAAAAAAAGGCAACGTGCTCTGATTTTAAACAGGCTAAATCCATTCAGATTTTTATCCCAGGGATATTGACCAAAAAAGACAAATAAAAAACTGTAGAACCAACACATCTGGATAAAATTCTCCTAGGAAAACAAAGAGAAAACCCTACCCCTAGAACAGCAAAACTTGCCACACCCTGTTTTGTGACTATTCAACCACAATCCCCAATATAAAAGCAGCATTAACCACAGAAACATAACTTGGATTTACCTGTAACTGGTGTCTCTATGGAAATAACACAATGGGGAGTGGGGGCATGAGTGGCAGATGTGACGGACAGGAATGCTGAAGTTAGCTTAAATTGTTTTTTAAAAGGCATTTTTCTGACATGAAGTTCATACAAAAATACATCATATATGTGGTCTAAGAGTTATGACCGGCGAGCAGCAGAAAATTTATGTTTGCTTTTAATCACGGATGCCACAGAACAAAAATTTCCATTACAGGGTTTCGCTCCAGAATAACGGCGCTGGAGCAACTTTCAATTACTATACTCCTTCCTTGTCATAAAGCAGAAAGCACATGTTTGAGATTTCACTGGAAGCTGGAACAGCAGTTTCTGAAAACCTCATAAAAGGGAGAACTGATTTAGTCCTAGGCTCTCGGCAGGATACCTTAAGTTCAATTTTGTCTCTTGAACAAAAAGCACTAAAGCAGCCCCTAGGCTTTGTGTGGGACAAAGGGGAGTTGGGGGCGTTCCACTACCCGAACTACAAAAAAAAAAAAAGAAAAACTGAAATCATTAAAAAGGCTCTCAGAAATCATCACCCCGGAAAGGCAGCAACAGAAAGGAAGTTCTGGCTCTCCTGTCTTCCAAGCAACAGCAAATGTTTTAAGCAGTTAAACTACCTCTTATTTCAGAGTGCTCTGCGCATACCTAGACCGTATCCATACCAAAAGCCATTTGTTGAAGAGAACTTTCAGCAGCTCCATCCTCTTCCACATCCTCTTCCACGGAGAATGTTTGATGTGAACATTTTTTAAGATACAATTTCATGAACAGAAAGGACCAAGCTGAATTTAAGGGAGTTCAGCCAAGCTCTTTCATCCAACACTGTGACCCTGATCTAATAATCGGTTCTCTTTGCTTCAATTCTCCAACTCTAACATACTTTGAAAAGTTAAAACGCTTAATATTCACTGATTACCAGTTGCTGGCAGATGTAATATGCATGCATTTTGAGTTCTTTGGAAGAAAGATGCCACAGAAATACAAACTATGAAATATAAAAGCATGGAACGATGGGACTGCAGATATGAGACTATTTTAATGGACTGAGATATTTGACATTTCAAAAATTGGGAGTCAAGCCTTTTCCTATTTTTGAGCACAGAATTACAGGGCACTACAGTTCCACAAGAGACTGCTGGGACTCTCCCAGCTGGGCCATCCATTTGCTCATGTAAGTGCTCTTTAAAATGCTCATTAAGAAACAAAACACCAACACCCACAAACTGTATAGAGGATATACAATTAGCACAGTTCAATTAAAGCCCAACTCTAACATTAAATGCTAAAATCAATCTAAGTAACAGTGAAAGTACACATTTCCACTCACATCATCTGGAGACTACAAATTCAAGTTACAAATCTAAAAATCACACGCCTGTTTTCTGTGATATTATTCCAATTTCTTAGCACCTCAACACTGACCACCTTCCCCTCCCTTTGGTTGGTTTCTATCCTCAAGGAGCTTACAGTCTAAGGAAAAAAAACAAAACAAATTTCAAAAATCTGTCCACAGGATCTGTGGAAGCTCACAGAAGCATCCTACCTAGAAAGAGAACACAGACAGGAAAGCTTCCCAGAGCATGAACACCAGAGCTGTGTTTAGAAGTGCCAAACTCAGCCAAGAGGGAAAAAAGAAAGAACACTGCACATTCCAGAAATGCAAGTCCAGCAGAGTCCAGTAGCACAGGTGAGAGACGAGGCTGGAGAAACGTCAGGGACCGTGCTATAGAGTCTGGACTTGACTGCAAAGGCTATGAAGAACCATAAAGAATTCTTAAGCAAAGAATGGTATAACCAGAGTTGTGTTTCCAAACTTGTCATTCCATTCTGGAAACACTCTAGGGCAGTGCTGTTCAAGGTAGAGTCCAAGGACCAGGGCTTATCCGTGAGTTGTCACTGGACCACAAGTTAAATACAGAAACAGAGAAGAGGAACTTGGAAATGCTCACGGTGCTGAACGTAACAGCAGCATGTAAGCTTGTGACTGATGGGCTCACCTTGTTGAACAGGACAGAGGCCAGTGTGCATGCTGCCAACTCACATGGCTCAAGATGCATACTAGTCATGTGTGTGGCAGGACCACATATCAGTGTGTGACTGATGGGACATTAAAAAAAAAAAAAAAAAAAAAGCCCGATCCTTGACTAGATAATTGAGAAGCTCTGGCCTTGAGAATCATTTAATTTCAGGGGTCGGGTCTGAAGCAAGGAACCCCAGGAAAGAGCTGTTGGTAGGCATGGGGCCAGAGGAAGCCGTGATGATCGGAACAAAGAGACCAGGTTAGAGTAGGGAGCTTTTAAGGAGATCAGATCAACAGGACTCTGTGCCTTTTGGATGTGAGGGGTAGAGGATAAAAAAGATGGCTCCTGGATTTAAAAAACCATTTACTTTAAAATAGGGCAAGATATAAAACAAGAGCATGCACAAGCTTCATGAAAGTCAAGAGTCGCAAAAAGATTCTAGATTCATAGCCATTTTCTTTGATTGCCTTTGAATAAGCATAACGGTAAATTAAGTGAAATACAGAACACTAAGCACCCTGGTGGTTAACACCATGCACCCCTGGGAATTCAGGTTGTGAAGAAAGAAAACACATCCTACGCCAAGCCTACGCTCTCCGCCCCCCCAAATGAAATCGTGCAGGAAGGAGCCCGATCCAGTTCAGAATGGGGTTAGCTGGAACCCTGGAACCCTGAGCCCCACCAGAAAAAAAGAAGACCTTAAGGGACTTGTTCATCTCCAACACCAGCCGTATACAAAGCCTCCTTTTACAAATGTGTGCCAATATTAAAACAGAGACTCCCAGCAAAAGGTAGAGTGATAAAAAGAGGGTAAGAATTTTTTTAAAAAACAGGTAGAATTAAACCAATAACCCCTAACCTCAAAACCCCCTGCTTTCCTCTGTGCTCTGGCTCACATTCCAACCTGTACTGGAAGACAAATCAATCAGCAAGCACTGTGGACAGCGAGTCAAAGTCAAGCCACAGCCACTAACTGGAAGACGAATATTAAACTGGCAATGGCTACATGTCTGAGCAAACCTATCCTACGGCATTCCAGAGCTGGGAAAGGAGGCAGGTCCATGTTACAGGATGGAGTTTCTACTGCTCTAGCGACCAGCACACTGTCCATTTCCCACTTAAAAGAACAGTAATCCTTCAACCTCCACACTGCCCAGATTTAAGCAGCCGGGGTCAGCGGAAGACATGCCTAATACTAAACAGCTTTGGGAAACCACAAAATGATCACCTGGTATGTAATTTCTCCCAAGAAGGGTGCCTGAACATCTTTAAGTTGTTACCCTTTATCTTGCTTTGGCTTCATTAATCAGCGATCTGGAGTTACACTGGCAAATATAAATACAGAGCTCAGTAAACATCAGTAATATCCCAGAACTTTGGCCAGGCACAGTGGCTCACGCCTATAATCCTAGCACTCTTGGGAGGCTGAGGCAGGAGGATTGCTTGAGGTCAGGAGTTCAAGACCAGCCTGAGCAAGAGTGAGACCCTGTCTCTACTAAAAATAGAAAAATCAGCTGGGCATGGTGATGCGTACTTGTAATCCCTATAATCCCAGCTACTCGGGAGACTGAGGCAGGAGGATTGCTTGAGCCCAGGACTTTGAGGTTGCTCTGAGCTAGGCTGAAACCAAGGCACACTCACTCAGGTGACAGAGCGAGACTCCATCTCAAAAAAAAAAAAAAACACCCCACAACTTTAAGTATTACCGTACATTCATCTGCTTTTATTGTTTCATTGTTCTAGGTCTTTTTTTGTAATTATAATCTCTTGTAGGGCAATTCTTTGGACTCCTTTACCATATACCCTTGTATACTTGTAAGTCATTGTTTTGAAAAGTTTGAAATGTACCTCATAAAAATTTTGCAATTCTGTAATATGATACACTCTGAAGGCTCAAGCTGTGAAATGGTATTTTATGATAATTTATTAACAAATAATGATAGTTAGCATTTACTGAGCACTACTATATGCCAGGCACATGTATATTACCTTGTGTAGTTTTTACAACAATCTTATAAGGCAAGTGCTGTTATCATCTCCATTTTTCAAATGAGAAAGCTATGGCACAGAGATATACAGTACCTTGCACAAGGACACACAGCAATAACTGGCTGCGTGAGGATCTGAACTCAGGCAGAAGGACAAAAGAATCTATATTTTTAGCCATCACACTAGACTGCTTCATTATGCAGAAAAGAAAATTGAGATTAAAAAACACAGTACGAATAATGGAACGAGGAAAAAGCCTCTCAAGGAACATTGCCCTTATTACTATAACTGGACTGTTGTCTTTTATTAGACTGGCTCAAGGAAACACAGTGGGAGCCTGTCCAGGCTCCTTACAAGGAAAGCAGAAAATCCTAACTTTCAAAGCTCTTCGTTTTTGCCATCTTTTACCGCCTCAAAAGTGAATAAGAAAAGAGAAGGTGATCTTTCAGTGTTGTAGGAATTGTTCTCTTACTGGCTAGTGTTTGGATTTGAGGAAGAGTGGGAGAGTTCGAGCTCTAAGACTATTTGGGTTGTTACCAAATCCTGCCCCACCCAAAGAGCCAAAGGGATTCAGGTGAATTCCAGGCCAAGCCTCTGATTTAGTCAGAACCAAAAGAACCACTTAGAGCAGCCAAAGCAAGCAACCCACACAGGGTGGCTGGAGGATGAATACACTTCCCCTGGCTGGAGCAGGAGGACCAGAGGATGCTGGACCAAAGTCTCCTAACTCTGCAGACTTTCTCTTCCCTTTTGTCATGCAGGAAGTTCTGGGGCCAGTAGGGGGAGGGGGCAATGGTCTGCATCCTTTGATATCAGCACACCCACACTGACCAAATATCCTCCATCAGGCATCCAGCCCAGGCAAAGCTGAGTCCTGTGGCTTTAAAATCAAAACCAGCGCTCACTTGTATGACACCAAGTGGATCCTGGAGATGGACTCTCCAGTTTTGACAACTGAGTAACTTACACTCATCTAAAGGGATAGACCAAATCTTGAAAGTCCAAATCTTCACCACTTTCCAACTACCCATCACATTTTCTCTCTTGAGAAATCTGAAAGACGTCTACAAACCTACTTATTAAAGCAAGTCTAACTGCCTTAATTTCAGGATTATAGGTTTCCTGACAAAACTGCTCTTATAAATGCACTCAAAGTCCTATTATCAACTAATTACAATTTCTATACAGCTATATAATAATGTGTGGTTTGGAAGCCAAAAAAATGAAGCTGCAATTACTTTTGTACCTACTGCTAAAACAAGCAGAAACAGGACAATCTTCTTTTTTTACAAAAGAATTAAAAAAAGATCCTGGAATCTTTTTATTTGGCATTTTCTCACAGCTCCAATCAAGGTGAGAGGAGCCAGGCAAAATGCAGCCTTAACATATATGGTCATCCCAGACTTTCTTACTATATAAAGGAGAAATTAATAAAAGACAAAAAAAATACCACACAGCATTTTCTTTCCCCACCATAATTTTTCAATTTTCTTTAGAGAAATGCCAGCCAATAACTAATTAAAACCATTCCCTTTGTTATCCCAAGGGGAAGAAATATACCAATGGTTTTAAAGAACAAATGTTAATGAGAACTTAAAAAAAAATTAGCATTCTGGAACTTTGGTTTCCCTTCAGTATAAAGCAAAATTCCCTTCTTTAAAACTATTTTTATAGTTGGTAAAACAACATGGACAGAGTACATCAACAAGTTAAGTGTTCATCCATCCAGCGCCCAGAACTAGGGGTGCCTTGGGCTTTTCATTGTTCTTATGGTAAAATTAGTATCTCAAGCTCATAGACTTCTTTCTAAGCACTCCAATTTCAAACAAGGGTGACAAAAACTCGGTTACAGAAATGGAATTTCTTGTACATCTCTTTGGTTTCTGGGGGGGGGGGGAATAATTCCTTTTAAAGTGAGTACATAGCTTTTGTAATTTCCCAGAGTATGTTTTCCATAAGAAACACAGCTGGAGTCCTTTTACCTGGTATATATCATCGCAGATAAGAATGTTTCTGGAGTCAGGTCTTGAGTTGCAGATTCAGGAACATCAAACATCAAGGGGCAGAAACTACCCCCCTGAAAACCTAACTGGTTTTAGTGAACAAAGTGAACTACAGGATGTGTGACAGAAAAACTCTAAGCAAAAAATAAATTTGTGAGATGCTAACACATCATGGTTTGGGCATGTCCAGCATTTTGAACTGCATTTTCAAATGAGAGTCTGCCCTCTGTCATCCAGACTTTCATCGTGGTGGAATTAGCAGGTCCAGGCCAGCGCCAGAAAAGACTTTTTCGTGCAAAGAGACTCGAGTTATAGAGAACCAGGCAAGGCCTAAGTCATATCAAATACTCTCCTTTTTCGGAAAAAAGCTTTAAGAACTTACAAAACATTTCAATTTGCTCCATATTTTTCCTATCCAGCATATTTATTTCCCCTTTTGTAAAAAACACAACAACAGGCCTTAGGTCTGTATCATTTTACCATCATTATATGTTTTCAAAAGCTAAAAATCATTTGTACTGTCCAATAAGGACATTATTTCAAACAGACTTTGGTATACAACAGAAACTTGCCATAACAATGAAAATATTTTTTGGCAAATCACTTTCTGAACATTATTTCTACCCAAAAGGATTATGAAAACCAACACCAAGGAAAACAAAGGATTCCCATATTTTGAATCAAAAAGTACTGGCCATGCACATTAATACTCTATCAAGCATGTAAATCAAACATGGGCAAAACAGAAAGTGGCTAAAATGCCAAGTTTTGCCTCTGTGTGGTTAGTGAACCCATATTTTTCCAATGTTAAATTTACAAACCTTATTTGTTAAACTATATTTCATACCTTAAATCCCAAGTCTGTACCTTACAGTGCTTTGGGATGGATAATTTACCCAAGACATTTGGGGTCACAGTACAAGCCTTTTGCTCTCAACTGAATCTAAATCATGCTTCTCAACAAGATTCTGTACACATAAAGAAAACACATGGCATGCGTTACCTTCGTCCCTAGAGGAACCTAAACGCCCCCAGAATAGCCCTTCTCCTGTCTACTCCATAAACTGAGATTTTTCCTCAGAAAGGGAAGGGGATGGATTCACCCGTTGCATCAGACACACTAATTAAGCAACAGAACTCCAAACTTTTTCTATTTCTTTCATCACAAAACGTCCTGGATTTGTTTTATTGTAACAGACACCTTCACCCAAAAGATACACTCAGAAACTGTGAGGAATAAGACGTTGACAGCAAAGCATAAATTTCCCCCAAATCCTCATTCTTACAGTCAACCTGCATCCATGGGGATCAGTTCAGCATTTAATTCGAAGTATGCCAAGACAACAGTGGACCACCACGCAACTAAGAGACCTGCAAGGACGGGGCTACTCCTGTGCCTGGGAGTCACCAGAGGAGGAAAGGTGGACAGCCAGACAATGAAAAGCCCCCCTGTGGCCACTAATTAAGCCCGAGGGGTTGGGGGAGGCGAAGGGAGGGAGAAAGAGAGAGGAGTGAGCTACCTTTTAGCCCAAAGCCACGGTCAGCGACTGCCTCTCCAGGGCGCGGGGAAGGGAGGCGGCCTGACCTAGGACTCGGCCTCCAGGTCCCTGAGCACAGGAGGAGGGGACCCCAGGAAAGCAGATTTCTCTCAGAAAGAAAGGAAACTTCCTGGTTTGGGCATTATGGGTAGGGGGCTAGCGTACTCCCCTCCCACTACAGGTATCTGCGGGGAGCCAAGTGGCTGAGGCATGGAAGGGGCCTCTCTGACAACCTCTGGTGGGGGGCGGGGAGGGCGGGGGTCACGGAGTCGGGACCTCCGAGCGCAGCCACCCCTACGCTAGACTCCCGACCTGTGCGGACCGAGGGCTCTTAGGTATTCAGGACACGAGCCGGGGTCCGAGGGGCCAAGGGGTGTCAAACTTCCCAGAGCGGGCACACCTGGCATCTGCCCGGAGGAGTTGCCGAGGGAGCCCCAACCCGGCGGGGTCCTGGGATGGGGGCGCAGGCATGGAGAGGGGCAGGAGGGGAGGAGAGTGCAAAGATGGAGAAGGCGGACAGGGGGACAGCGGAGTGGGTGGGCGAGCAGGGGCCGGCGAGGACCCGGCTCCCGGGAGCCCGCGGGCTGCGCACCGCCGACGAGGCCCGCGCCGCTCACCTTCCTGTGCTTCTCCTTGTAGGGCAGCGCCAGCCACGGCATGTCCCGCACGAAGTCCTGCCACTGGCGCTGGTCCTGGTCCGAGGACACGAAGACGATCTCCAGGCGCCGCCGCGGCTCGGGCTCTGCGGCCGCCCCGGCCCCTGGCCCTGGCCCGGCCCCGGCCCCCGGCCCGGCCGCCGCGTCCCCCCTCAGGCGGCCGTAGAAGGCGGCCAGGCTGGCGCTGAGCTGCGCGCAGGGGGCGCTCAGGCTGCAGCCGAAGTAGAGCCCGAGCAGCGAGATGCCGCGGGCGCCCAGCGAGTGCACGTCCACCTCTTCGCCGCCGCCCGTCACCAGCTTCTCGCCGAGCAGCTCCTCCAGGAAGCCCGACATCCTGGCCCACCGCAGCCCAGGCACGCGGGCGGGCAGGCGGTAGCGACCCCGCTCCCTCGGTCCGCGCGGCGGGCGGAGGCGGCGGCAGCGGCACGGCGCGGGCGCTGGGAGAGGAGAGCCCCGCCCACCGGGGCGCCACGCCACGCCCCCGCTCGCCCGCCCTCGCCACGCCCCCAGCGGCCGGCCGGGGCCGGTGAGGTCCGCTCCCGCGGGGTCGGCGGCAGCTGGCGCTGGGGAGCGCGGCGCGCGGGGCAACCGCCCTAGCGAGGAGCCTGACCCGCCACGCTCCACTCTGAGGGAATGCCCGGGGCCTCAGTGAAGAAAGGAGAAGGGTCCGCCGAGACGGCCCTTTCCGAGGCGGCAGTCGGCGCTGAGCTGGACTTGGCCGCTCTCCTGCCCCCATTTCCTTTCCACTCCCCAATTCTATTATTAAATATATATTCTCTCCAGACCTCGCCAAAGAACCCCGCTGCCCTGCCCGAGTTCTTTACCCCTTTCTCTGTTCCTCCCCGTCCTGCTCCTCGCTCTGCCTACGCCAAGCCTAACTAACCCTTAGGCCACTTCGGACCCCACCGACCCCTCTTGAAACGCTTCTAGGATTTACCGTCTCCCCACACGCATCACTTTATTAAGCTAGGTCTTGCTCCACAGTTATTTCTCTGTGTGTATGTTTTGTGCTCTCTATTATAAGTGGACTTATTTTCCCAGTGCTTCCGATAGGGTGCTGGGCACACAGGAGAGAATGCAGAAATGCCTGTGGGCTGTTGGCAGGTCGCAATGTGGGATTGAGTCCACAGGTCGCAGCGGCCAGTCCCCACCAGCAAATGGCTCTCTTCCATCTCCACAAATGTATGCAACAGATGCCCCAGCATCACTAAGTCAATGCTGGCTGCTCTCCAGAATCGGCTTCATAGCTCATATCAAGTCTGTAGATAGTTGAGAAAAATTCTAGGGATTTTTTTTTTTTTTTTGCCAGCTGGCAGGATACTCCCGGATGCTTAGGGAGAACCTGGATTAAACTGGTGGTTGTGTGGCAAGTCTTCCAGACTCCCCATCCACCCCCACAACCTAACCCATACATACACTCTCGAGAAAAAAATGTATACCCTGCCCACCCACCACAGAGGGCCCTCGGTGTGGACCAGCTCAGCCACCAGGGACCCAACGAAAGCAAGCAAACAAAAACCCCAAAACAAAAAACGCCCCTCTCTGAGTCCTCCACCATCGCTGTGGAAGTTATTTCTTGGGCATCTACCGCCATCTAACGGAAAGAGTGGAAAAAAGAAAAAGAAAATGAAATGAGGTCTACCAGAACTCGAAGTATGAAGAGATACCAGCAGGACCAAGCAGAATGTTGTTATTTCACAGTGGCTTTACACACACACACACACACACACACACACACGAGTGATAAGACGCTTTATAGGAGTTAATTTAAACCTTAGAACATAACCGAAAGTTTTTGGCACAAACATAAACTTTCACACCTAAGGTTCTCAATTTTTCTAGGATAGGAAAAGGAATTGTACAGGTTTTCAGCTCAGTGAAATATTACCAATAAACAGGTGAAGAGATGAAGCTGGAAGCCGAGAGTAGATTGGCCATCTCTACAAATTATATCCACCTTCTCAGTCACCACCTAATGTCGTTCTTTTCACAAGTAAGATCTTTAGAACCAGCATTGGCTAGAAGGAGGTAAGAACCCTTTGGGAAAGGCACATGGCAAATTCCATATTCATTCTTAGGAGACTGACATGCTTAAATTCTACACCACTGTATGATTATAAAACACACAGAAAATACCACTTTTTAGTGAAAACATTTAAAACTAATATGACATATGTTAAGATATTAGATATATTTTTAAATCTTGTTTTTTAAAATGCTGTAAACAGACTAAAATGTTTTCTTTTCTCATCCAAATCATAGCTGAAATGCCAGTGGGTGGGTATGTGGGTTTGGCACTATTGAAAGAGTGTTAGACAGATTTCTACACTTTGACAGTTTCAAATGAAGACTAAAGAAATGTAAAAGGACTATCAGCATTTATATCCTACAGAAGCCAAAGGACAAAGTATTTGGTGTGGAAGTAGGTGAAGAGGGAGTTTGGGGGATTCCAAATTTGGGAAAATAGTGAAGTCATTATTAGAGTACTTAACTTTGGTACACTAGGTGCAAGTCTGATATAAAGAGGCGGTTTGTTCAGCATTTTACTTTTATTATTTTACAGGAAAGCACTTTCCACTGGAATGTGTCCAAACCAGCATCTGGCACCTGGGAAAGTGAGAGTTCGAACATACTGCACATGAAATATAAATAAAATTTAGAGAATTGTTGGTGCAGCAGGCCTTGGTTAGAAGCCAAACATCGCAGCTGCCTTTGAAAGGGGTGTGGAAAGAGGGGATTTGCAATGGAAATGATTCCAAAATCTTAATTCTAGTGGGTGTTTGTTACAAGAAGAAGTGCAAGGAGACTCATTTGTCGTCCTATAAAGAATTAGCAGATGTCCTTTGGCTTGCAGACAGCACTCTCCTTGCTTATGCAGTATACTTAGAGTGAATATCCCTACTTGTATTGAATTGACTTGGCTATTCTGAAAATTATTGTTGTTTTAAAATATGTATTAAGGAGCTACAACATACATGACATTGTATAGCACATACACATTATAGACTTTTCTTTTGAGAAATTGCATTCTAAGGCACATGATGTCACATAAAACACACAGAACAAATATCTATTTGTCACTTTTAAGATTCATAAATCACAATCCTTAGTCTTCGGGTGCACAAAGATGTATGTATACAGATATTTATTGCTACATTGGTGAAATTAGAAAAACACTGAAAAACTGGAAAGTGCCTAACTGTGTATCAACAAAGATGATTAAATTCTGACATATTTATCATCTGGAATACAATCTGGTTACTGGAAAGAATTAAGGAGATTTCTATGTATACTATATTAGTCTGGGTTCTGCAGAAAAACAGAACCAATGTATATATAGAAAGAGATTTATTATAAGGAGTTGACTCATGCCATTATGGAGGCTGAGAAGCCCAAGATCTGCAGTTGGCCTGCTGGAGACCCTGAAGAGCCAATGGTGTAAGTTTTTATCAGACTATGAGTCCGAAGGCAGGTGAAGCCCTATGTCCAGGGGCAAGACAGGCAGAGAGAGTAAGAGTTAATTTTCCCTTATTCTACCTTTTTGTTCTAGTCAGGCTTCAACCAACTGGATGAGAATCACCCACATTAGGGAGGGCAATCTGCTTTACTTTGTTTACAAATGCAAATGTTAATCTCATCCAGAAACACCTTCATTGTCACACCCAGGATAATATATAGCCAAATATCTGAGCACTCGATGACCTACTCAAGTTGACACACAAAATTCACCACCACAAGTCTACCCCTTGTAAACCTGGCTCCCATATGCATCTCCTTAAACCATACTTAATCTCCAAGTGAAGACAATAATAAAGTCATATTTCTACCTAACATGGCATACAACCAAAAATGCACTAACTCCATCCCCAAAAGGTAAAGTCTCTGAGTGATGTTTACTCTCCTTGATATCTCATAACTTAAACACTGTGACGTAAAATTAACAACACTTCAACACTATGCTATAAAGCTAATACATCTTAGATTACATGGTAAGGGAATTAGAGAAGAAACAAAGATATTATACAGGGATATTTCGTTTTATTGCACTTTGCTTTATTGTGCTTCGCAGACATTACAGGGGTTTTGTGTGAGTGTGTGTGTGTTTTGTTTAGTTTGAGACAGGGTTGCTCTGTTGTCTGGGCCAGAATGCAGTTGCATCATCATAGCTCACTTCAGACTCCAACTCCTGGGGTTAAGTGATCCTCCTGCTTCAGCCTCCTAGGTAGCTGGTGTGAACTAAAATAGAATATTAAGCCCCCCCAGCTGATTGAATGAACCTCCTCTTGGCCAAGAGGACCCCAGAAAAACCTTAAAGCTGAGTTTCCAGCCATGAAAGGAAAGGAGGACAGACATGCCTAGTTACTCTTTGTAACAATAAGATTAATAGGACCGAAGGCCATGTAAGACAAAGCCTAAACCACACCTGCAGGCCATCAATTTACTTAACAGCTCTCTTGAGTTTCAGTAAATGTCCCCCTGGCTTGTCTCTGACAAACAGACATCCTTATCTTAACTTAAAACATTCCAAGTTGAGGGGAGGGGGCAAAAGAAAAAAAAAAAAAAAAACCATTCTAAGACTTTAGACAAGCTTCATTTCTTTAACCAATTACAATCAAAGAATCTTTAAACCCACCTATAAACTATAAGTCCCCGCTTAGAGATGTCTCACCTTTTCAGGCCAAACCAAGGTACATCCTCCATGTATTGACTTATGATCTTACATGTAATTCCTATCTCCATCAATGTATAAAACCAAACTGTAACCAGGCTACCGCGTGCACATTTTCTCAGAACCTCTTGAAAACATGTGCTCTAAGCTGTCAGTCACACACACTCGGCTCAGAATAAAACTTTAGAATTATTTTACAGACTTTGGGATTTTTCCATTAACCCTGGGACTATAGACACATGCCATCATACCCGGGTAATTTTTGTATTTTTTGTAGAGATGGGGTCTCACTATGTTGCTCAGGCTAGTTTCAAATCCTGGCCTCAAGCGATCCTACTGCCTCAGCCTCCTAAAGGGCTAGGATTACAGATGTGAGCCATCGCAGCTGGCCGACATTGCAGTTTTTTACAAATTGAAGGTTTGTGGCAACCCTGCAATCGAGCAAGTCTATCAGCACCAATTTTCCAGCAGAATATGCCGACTCCATTCTCTGTATCGTATTTTGGTAATTCTCATAATATTTCAACTTTTCCATTATTATTACATCTGTTATGATGATCTGTGATCAGTGATCTTCGACGTTACTACTGTAATTGTTTTGGGGTCCCATGAACCATGCACATATGAGAGGGCAAACTTAATCTATAAATGTTATCTGTTGTTGTGACTACTCCACCAACTGGCAACTCCTGTCTCTCTCCCTTGCCTGTGGCCTCCCTATTCCCTGAGACACAATGATGGTGAAATGAGGCCTAGTAACCCAACAATGAGTGGTCTCTAAGTGTTCAAGTGAAAGGAAGGGTCGCACTTCTCTCACTTTAAATCAAAGGCTAGAAATGAATAAATTTAGTGAAGAAAGCATGTCAAAAGCTAAGATGGTGCCCAATGCGGTGGCTCACATCCATAATCTTAGTACTCTGGGAGACCCAGGTGAGACCAGCCTGAGCAAAAGGGAGACACCCCCCTACCCTGCTCCCCACCATCTCTACTACAAATAAAGAAATTAGCTGGGCATGGTGATGCATACCTATAATCCCAGGGAGGGAGGCTAAGACAGGAGGATTGCTTGAGCCCAGGAGTTTGAGGTTGCAATGAGCTACGATGACGCCACTGTGCTATATACTAAGGGTGACAGGGTGAGACTCTGTCTCAAAAAAAAAGCTAAGACAGGCTGAACACTGGGCCTCTTGTGCCAGACAGCTATGTTGTGAATGTAAAGGAAAAGTTCTTGAATCAAATTGAAAGTGCTCCTCCAGTGAACACATGAATGATAAGAAAGCAAACAGCCTTATTGCTGATATGGAGAAAGCTATAGTTATCTGGATAGAAATCAAAATAGCCACAACATTCCCTTAAGCCAAAGCCTAATCCACAGCAAGGCCCTAACTTTCTTCAATTCCATTAAGGCTGAGAGAGGTGAGGAAACTGCAGAACAGTTGGAAGCTAGCAGAGGTTGGTGCATGAGGTTTAAGGAAAGAGGCCATCTCCATAACATAAAGTGCAAGGTGCGGCAGCAAGTGCTGTGGAGAAGCTTGCAGCAAGTTATGCAGAAGATCCAGCTAAGATCACTGATGAACATGGCTACACTAACAACAGATTTTCTCCCATCCATCCAAGTACTAACCAGGCCCGACCCTGCTTAGCTTCCGAGATCAGACAAGATCGGGCGCGTTCAGGGTGGTATGGCCGTAGACAACAGATTTTCAATGTAGATGCAATAGCCTTCCATTGGAAGATGCCATCTAGGACACTCCTAGCTAGAGAGGAGAAATCAATGCCTGGCTTCAAAGCTTCAAAGGACAGGCTGACTCTCTTGTTAGGGGCCAATGTGGCTGGTGATTTTAAGTTGGAGCCAATGCTCATTGATCATTCTGAAAATACTAGGGCTCTTAAGAATTATGCTAAATCTACTCTGCCTTTGCTCTATAAATGGAACAGTGAAGCCTAGATGACAGCACATCAGTTTACATCATAGTTTACCAAGTATTTTAAGTCTGCTGTTGAGACCTACTGCTCAGGAAAAAAAAGATTCCTTTCAAAATATTACCATTTGTTGACAATGCACCTGGTCACCCAGAATTCTGATGGAGACATACAAAGAGATTAATGTTGTTTTCGTGTGTGCTATCAATAGCATCCTTTCTGCAGCCCAGGATTCAAAGAGTAACTTTGACTTTCAAGTCTTATTATTTAAGAAATATATTTCATAAAGCAATAGCTGCCATAGATAGTGATTCCTCTGATGGATCTGGGCAAAGTAAATGAAAAATCTCTGGAAAGGATTCCCCATTCTAGATGCTATTAAGAACATTCATGATTCATGGGAGGATGTCAAAATAACAACATGAACAGGAGTTTTGTTTTTTTCTTTTTTTTGACAGAGGCTCACTCTGTTGCCTGGGATAGAGTGCTGTAGCATCAGCCTAGCTCACAGCAATCTCGAACTCCTGGGCTCAGGCGATCCTCCTGCCTCAGCCTCCCGAGTAGCTGGGACTACAGGCATGCACCACCATGCCTGGCTAATTTTTTTCTATATATTTTTAGTTGTCTGGCTAATTTCTTTCTATTTTTAGGAGAGACATGGTCTCGCTCTTGCTCAGGCTGGTTTCAAACTCCTGACCTTGAGCAATCCTCCTGCTTCAGTCTCCCAGAGAGCTAGGATTATAGGTGTGAGCCACCGCACCCAGCCTGAACAGGAGTTTCAAAGAAGCTGATTCCAATCCTCATGGATGACTTTGAGGAGTTCAAGACATCAGTGGAGGAACTGAAGGTATTTCCACCACAAAATGCAGATGTGGTAGAAAACCAAGAGAACTAGAATTAGCAGTGGAGCCTGAAGATGTGACTAAATTATTGCAATCTCATGATAAAACTTGAAAACTTTAACGGATGAGGATTTGCTTCTTATGGATGAGCAAAGAAAGTGTTATTGTTTTGTTTTTCTGAGACAGAGTTTCACTCTGACGCCCCGGCTAGAGTGCAGTGGCATAATCAAAGCTCACAGCAACCTCAAATTCCTAGTCTCAAGTGAGCGTCCTGCCTTAGTCTCCTGAGTAGTTGGGACTGTAGGTGTTCGCCACCACACCTGGCTAATTTTTCTAGTTTTAGTAAAGACAGGGTCTTGCTCTTGCTCAGGCTGATCTCGAACTCCTGAGCTCAAGCAATCCTCCTGCCTCAGGACTCCCAGAGTGCTAGGATTACAGGCCTGAGCCACTGCACCCAGCCATAAAATACTGTTAAATAGTATCACATGCTACAGAGAAATCTTTCATGATAGGAAGATTCAATCAATGCAGCAACTTTCATTGTTGTTTTATTTTAAGAAACTGCCACAGCCACCCAAGCCTTCAGCAACCACCACCCCGATCAGTCAGCAGCCAACAACATCGAGGCAAGATCCTCCACCAGCCAAAAGATTACAACTTACACAAGGTTCAGATGATCATTAGCAGCTTTTAGCAATAAAGTATTTTCAAATAAGGTATGTATATTGCTTTTTAGACATGATGCAATTGCACATTTAATAGACTGTGTTATAATGTAAATGCAACTTTTATATGCACTGGGAAACCAAAACATTTGTGTGATTTACTTTATTGTGATATTTGCTTTATCGCAGTGATCTGGAACCAAACCCATAATATCTCCAGGTATACATGTATGTACACACACACAAACATATTCATAAACAAAATAAAGAGGAAATACTATGATAATTACAGCCCTCGTTTCTGTAACTGGTCATGTGGTTGCAGCTGGTATTTATAAAACTACCTTCTTTCACTACCCATTCTATATTCCCTTTGGCTTCAGCAAGCACCTCAGCTGGTCATCCATGGTTCTTTACCTGGTGAAGTGACTCAAATGTTCATTTCTGAAGGGTCTGGGCCATTAGTCCTGCCTAGAGTAGGTTGTCATAGTTTTTCATTGCCCTTAATCACAGGCCATGGTAATACACCCTAAGTGACCTCCTGTGTTCCAGACATACCCTCCTTTACCTCCATTGTGGAGTTGTAGTCCAATCTCAGGATCAATGACCCCATTCAGCACAGTAACTCCCTTTTTTGCCTATTGGTTCAGAGTCAATAGGAGTTCAAATTGGCTAAGCAGAAGTCTTAACTTCCAGTTCAATCAAAGCATTGTAATGTCTCCTGGTGGCAGCAATCTTTCCTCTGGAACTAAGACCTGTAGGCCAGCAGCACATAAAGTTATGGGAACAGAAAGTAAAATTTTGCTAGCGGGTCACTAGGGGTAATAGTGGGTGGTACCACCCCCATTTCCACCCTGTGATTCCAGGACCCATGAATTCTGGCTGTGGGAGAAATAGCACCACATGTTAGATGCTGATTCAGAGCAGATACAGCCTTCTGGAGAACTTTGCCTCAGCCCTGGGAGGTACTGCCTCCTGGCTGGTGCTGTATTTGAGTCTTCAAAAGGCCATTCTACTGTTCTATCAAGCCAGCTGCTTTAGCATAGTGGGAAGCATGGTGAGACCAGTGAATTCCATGAGCACAGGCCCACTGCTACACTTTTTTTTTTTTTTCTGTGAAGTGAGTTCCTTGGTCAGGAGCAAGGCTGTGCGAAATATCATTCTGTAAGCCCACCGATGATTTTGGCAGAAACATCGCATGCAGGGAAGGCAAATCCATATACAGAGTGTCTATCCCACTACGGACAAAATTCTGCCTTTTCCATGAATAAAGCAGTGCAGTGTAATCAACCTGCTACCAGGTAGCTGGCTAATCACCTCAGGGAATGGTGCCACAATGGGGGCTCAGTGTTGGTCTCTGCGGCTGGCAGACAGGGCACACAGCAGTGGCTGTAGCCAGGTTGGCCTTTGTGAGTGGAGAGTCATGTTGCTAAGCTTATACATAACCTCCATCCTTGCCACCATGGTCACTTTGTTCACAAGCCCACTGGGTAATGAGAGGGGTGGCTGGGGGAAGAGGCTGACTGGTATCCACAGAATGGGACATCGTGTCCACTTGATTATTTAAACTCCTCTGCTCAGGTCACCCTTTGATGAGCATTCACATGGGGCAAAAATATCCTCATGTTTTTTTTTTCTCTAGTAAGGCCTATCCATGTACTTCTTCCCTAAATTTCCTGTCACCAATTTTCCAATCCTGTTCCTTCCAAGTCCCTGACAATATAGCCAAACCATTGGTCATAACCCTTGAATTGGTATATAATCACACATCTGGCCAATTCTCCTTCTAAGCAAAGTTAACAACCAGGTGCTGGTTGAAAGTGCTGCCTACTGGGAGGACTTCCCTTCATCCTTGTCCTTCAAGGATGTCCCAGAAAGGGGTTGATGAGCACTGGCTGTTCACTCTCAGGTGGTGCCTGCATATCGTGAAGAACCATCAGTAAACTGGCACTTGAGTTTTCTCTTCCTCTGTCAACTGATCGTAGGGAACTCTCCACGGGGCCACAGGTGCAAGCTGGGAGAAAAAAGGCAGTGTAGCAGGAACCAAGGGCCTTTGGGGTCACTCCTTCACATAACTTCCTTGTACCTTCAGGACCTGCTCAGGGCTGATCATGCACATACCATTTCCTTTTGATGATGCACTGCCTTGCTGTGCACGCCCAACTTATGTCTTGGTGAGTCAGAAAACACCAGCTCATGATGGGAAGCTCAGGTTGCATGGTAACTCGGCAGCCCATGATTAAGTGTCAGTTTCTATGAAGGTCAGATTAGCAGATTAAGAGCTGTTTTCTCAAAAGGAAAGTAGTTATCCAGAGGATGACAGGGCTTTGTGCCAAAATCCTAAGGGCCTGTGCTGCAATTCACCTACGTGGCCTGCCAAAGGCTCCAAACAGCCTCTCTACCTGCCACTGCCACTTCAAGCACCACTGAATCTGCTGCAACATATGGCCCAAGTGGCAGAGCAGCTTGCAGAGTGGTCTCAACCCATTGCAGAGCCCTCTCTCGTTCCGCGTCCCACTTAAAACCAGCAGCTTTTTCTGGTTACTCAATGAATGGGCCAGAATAACACACCAAAATGAGAACTACATTGCCTTTATTTTTATTTTTATTTTGAGACAGAGTGTCGCTTTGTTGCCCAGGCTAGAGTGAGTGCCGTGGCGTCAGCTTAGTTCACAACAACCTCAAACTCCTGGGCTCAAGCGATCCTACTGCCTCAGCCTCCCAAGAAGCTGGGACTACAGGCATGTGCCACCATGCCCAGCTAATTTTTTCTATATATATTAGTTGGCCAATTAATTTCTTTCTATATATAGTAGAGACGGGGTCTTGCTCTTGCTCAGGCTGGTTTCGAACTCCTGACCTAGAACGATCCGCCCGCCTCGGCCTCCCAGAGTGCTAGGATTACAGGTGTGAGCCACCACACCCGGCCTACATTGCCTTTAAATATCTGGACACCCTGATATGGTGGGCGCAGTCAAGTTGACACATAAAATTGACCATCACATAAACTGATATGGGACATCTCTAAGATGTAGCACAAAAGACAGCAGGGTACAGAACAGGTAGGAAATACTAAACAACCACTTGTAAATATTTTTAGGTGGAGGAAAAAACACATTTCACAAATATAATGCTTATATATGCATGAAATATATCTAGAAAGACATTTAAGAGATAGTAACAGGTTGCTTGGGGAAGGGAACTGGAAGACTAGAAATAGATGTGAGAAAAATATGGAAAGTTTTACTCTAGTCCAAGAAGAAAATACTTTTGAATTTTTGAATATGAACTTATTCAAAAGATAAGATACTGTAAGTGGAGAAAGAAATATTTAAAATACAGCAGGACAACTCAGAATGAAAGAGAAAAAAAATGTCTCACACACACACAAATATCAAATTCCATCATAACAAAGCTGTTAGTATAAAATGAACATTTTGATGGTAAAAGTTTTCCAAGTCCACTCAGTTCAGGAAATAATGGATTCAACAAAATCTGAATCAAAATGGATTCAAACAAGAGATTTAGCCCATTTAATTGAGAGTTCCTCGGAAAAGATTTTACCTGTAGATTAATACTATATTACAGTTTTTACCTCTGTTTTATCTTTTCCTTTTCATGAAGTTGGTCTTTTGTGGCAGATCCACTGATAAGGGAAATTGCTTGAGAGAGAGGTGAGATTGACAAGGATGAAGATGAAGGAAGGGGCTGAGGGGCGTGGTAGCCCATGCCTATAATCCTAGCACTCTGGGAGGCTGAGGCAGGCAGATCGTTTGAGCTCAGGAGTTCGAGACCAGCCTGAGCAAGAGCGAGACCCCATCTCTACTAAAAAAAAAAAAAAAAAAAGAAAGAAAGAAATTAGCTGGACAACTAAAAAAATATATAAAGAAAAAATTAGCTGGGCATGGTGTCACATGCCTGTAATCCCAGCAATTTAGGAGGCTGAGGCAGAAGGATCACTTAAGCCCAGGAGCTTGAGGATGCTGTCAGCTAGGCAGATGCCACAGCACTCTATCCCGGGCAACAGAGTGAGACTCTGTCTCAAAAAAAAAATAAAAATAAAAAAGATGAAGGAAGGGAGAGAAGAGCTGTGTTCTTGCTGGCTCTAGCAGAAGTGTGGCACCAAGTTGACATGTAACCTCGGGAAGCCACCACTATTGTTCATTTGATTATTCGTTTTACCCCTTAGCAAAGCAGGACAAGTCTGGTCTCTAGTTCTTGAAGTTTCCTAACTCTTTTGTAGAAGTACAAGGTGCTAGAGAAAACATGATGCATACTTCTGATCGTAGGATCACAATTTGCACCCCCAGTAGTCATCAAGGTGACTCTTGTGCAGATATGGCCAAACGATATGATTCATTACCCAAGTGAGAAGTAGGTCCTAACAATCCCCTAATCCAGGGATCCTCGAACTTTTTAACAGGGGGCCAGTTCACTGTCCCTCAGACCATTGGGGGCCGTTGGAGAATTCGGCCGCACATTCCACACATGCACACTGTGGGCCCAGGACAAGTCAGCTGCTAAGCAGGACAGGCAGCAGTGGCAAAAATATCTGGGGGGCCTGATAAATGTCCTCGGTGGGCTGCATGTGGCCCCTGGGCTGTAGTTTGAGGACCTCTGCTGGGCCTAATCCACCAGTCAGACTGCTTGCCAAATTAACGGTAGCTTTTTTTGTAAGCAAAGCTGAAGAGATAGTAAGCAAATCTGGATTGTTAGGTATGAGTGAGTAAATATAACATCCTAACAATTACGGTATGGAGGAAATCTGCTCTAGAATATTAAGACCACCCACCAGGCTGGGCGCGGTGGCTCACGCCTGTAATCCTAGCTCTCTGGGAGGCCAAGGTGGGTGGATCGCTTGAGCTCAGGAGTTCGAGACCAGCCTGAGCAAGAGCGAGACCTCATCTCTACTATAAACAGAAAGAAATTAATTGGCCAACTAATATATATAGAAAAAACAAATTAGGTGGACATGGTGGCACATGCCTGTAGTCCCAGTTGCTTGGGAGGCTGAGGCAGCAGGATTGCTTGAGCCCAGGAGTTTGAGGTTGCTGTGAGCTAGGCTGACGCCACGGCACTCACTCTAGCCTGGGCAATAAAGTGAGACTTTGAAACAAAAAAAAAAAAAAAAAAAAAGACCACCCACCAAAAACTGGCTAGAATCCAAGGATCTGTCACTGGAAATAATACAAGATACCTTTGCAGGCTATTGTAGGTCAAAATAAAAAATAATTGACATAATAAAAATAGTGAATATATCTGACATTTTACACTTGACTGAGGACGGGGCACAAACTCAGCTCTCAAACACTAAAGAACACAAAGTGATTCTGAGTCATCATTTCTAGGCCCAAAACAGAGTATAGAAAGCAGACAACTGGGAATATTTGAGTAAGAACTAAACTTAGACAGTAGCATCTGTGTCTTCCTGGGCACAAGTTGTAAAAGAAGCACATTGAGTTTAGATTTTTAACCTGGCATAAAGTAGCATTTGGAACAGGGGGCACGATCACATTTATGAGTTGAAAGATCATTCTGTGGATGGTTTAGAGAAGAGCAAGGCAGGAGGCACGAAGACCAATTAAGAGTCTGTTAATTGAGAGATGACAGAGTCCACACAAAGTCAGTGGCAATGGGTATAAAAAGGAAGGCATGCGTTTGAAAGGTATTTGGAAGGTATGTGGGTGAGCAAAAAGCAAGGACTTTAAGACCAACAGAATTCCTGGAACCACCATTCACCCAGATAGGACACTCAGGGAGGGTAGGTTTGAGAAGCAAAATGAATTCTTATTTACCTGAACCCTGTAACCTCATAACAGCTACCACCTGTGGGTGCACAATAAAAGCCACATCCCTTTAGGTCCCCTCTAGCCTGCCTTTCAAATCTGTTCCTCTTGACCTCGTTTGGGAGCCTGATTTGGGGGTCTGATTTCTTGCTGATTGTCCCCCAATGGGTTCAGGCTATTTCTTGCTTTCTGAGGCCTCCTCTACTGGGGCTTGAGGCTTCAGTCCTCTTGTTCCAAGTTCACAGTCCAGAACATTTCCTGCCAACCCTCTCACGCATGGGTGCTACATGCTCAGACCTCAGAGAGGCCAGCTTGAGGTCTCTTCTCTTGAGGCAGGATGGAGGGACAGAGGGATGGAAGGATGGGAGTTTTCCCCTAAAACCCAGGTTGGCCTCAGCATCCAGTGTCCTGGTGCTATTTAAAATCCTACAAACTCTTCTCATGCCAGTGAGGCAGCGATGCCCCCAGTGTCCAATGCAGCTGGGCTCTTATTCACTGTCTGACTGGAAGCTTACCTGTCAGTGTTCCCTGCAGGTCAGTGGTGCTCTTGAGTGACAGGTGACTCCGCTGTGGACAGCTGAAGAAGTTAAAACAAAAAATACCCAGCTCCACTTGCCTGGCCTGTGCCCCGGCCACAGTGAAGCTGACTGCTGTGCACCATGCCTAGGAAATTTCATCTCCACCTGGGGGACCTTCATGCCTTTCTCTCTGAGAAAACACCACCAGGACACAGAAAGCTCTGGGATGGGTAAGTGTGGCGAGTGGGAAGAGGAACTGCTGATGGTTTTGTGCCTAAAGGGCAAGGCAGAGGGAAGAGGGTCTGCCTCTGTCTAGGTCTTCCCCTGGGTGACTGCTCCCAAGGCCTGCTGAGAATCAAACTATATGTCAGTCCCCTGTGGCAGGAGGTGGCCATCGGGGCTTTGGGGGCACTACTTCAGGATCTATGCAGATGAACTTCTCACCTCAATGCCAAACGAGTGCCCAGGTAGGAACTGGTGACTTTTTTCCCACAACAAACTGGCCCAGATCCTTGAACTCCAGCCCTTCGAGCAAGTCAAACTTGCTTTAAGGATAGAAATGAAACACAGTCTGCTACCTTTCCCGTCATCACAGGGAAACCCTCCTGAGGGACCCTGGTCTCATCATGCACTCTAGACATCAGTGAAATGAGTAGCTGTCCCCAACTCAATGGAGCTCTGAGTCCTGTGAATCTACTTACAAAGTGAGGTAACTGTTGACAATAATACAGAGTGTGGTCCTCAAAATGAACGCAGTCCCCAGCCAGTAGCAGCGGCAGCACCACGTGGTAAATGCAAATTTTTCTGCCCATCCCAGTTTTACAGATTCATAAACTAACTCTGCACACAGCACTCAGGAGTTTAACAGCCCCTCCAGGAGCTTCTGACTCTCTCAAAAGGTTGAGAAGCACTGATGTAGAGTGGTGGCATTGGGAGCTTTGTGGACTGAGCCTTCCTTGGCCCAGCAAGCCCAGCCCCCCACCAGGGCCAAGACACCCTCCTGTGAATAAGAATAGATTATGCTGATAAGTGACCTTCACTGCAGAGATAGAGGGGAGTGACTGGCAGTGTCTCAGAGCTGTGGCAGGGACCTTGTCCAGAGCCTGGTGGGTGCTATTCATCACCTGCGGCCCATGGGACCCCACAATTCCTGTGGCTGGAGGCCTCACAGCCTCTACTTTCATTTCATCTTCTGCAGTCAGCAGTGTCAAGCCCTATCTCATCTGTGACTCCCATTTGGGACAATAAATATTCTCTTGTGGGGAAAGGACTTCAGAGAGAAAAGCTAAGAGCCACTCCACCCCCTCACATATGCACTCGTGACCATCTGGTCCCCATTTCTACTGGGCAGTGTATTCCATCCTGAGCCCAGCGCAAGGTGTCCCGAAAGTATGTCAACACTGCCTTACAGGAGGGCTCCTCAGGTCCCACCCATTTCTTCCCTGGGGCCCCAGAGACTCTTCAAACGTGGGCGCCTCACTTCCACAACTTTCTCAACTCTCTGTCGTACCTATTATGCTATTGGCTTTTTTGGCCAACATCTTCTCTTTTTTCCTTTCTTTTAAGAGATGGGGTTTGCTCTATTGCCCAGGCTGCAGTGCAGTGGAATGGTCACAGCTCACCATAGCCTTGAACTCCTGCCTCAGCCTCCCAGAGTGTTAGGATTACAGGCCTGAGCCGCCACACCTGGCCGGTCCTATGCTGCACTTCTCAACTTGGGCTTCCTCATCCCATCCCCACTCACGCTATTTGTTTCACTCTGGGGCTCTGGTGACATACAGCAGCCAGAAAGCACCTGAGGGAACTACAGGCCATCTGGGATCTCACAGGCCCTTCCTCTATCCAGCACACCACTCATTTTTGTCACTACCCAGAGTCCTTCAAGGGATAGGTCATGCACTCAGAGCCTTCTGACCCTTCCTACAACCCTCCCTGTGACTCTACCTCATCTTTAACTGTCCCCTGTTCTCTCTGACCCACTGAGATGCTCTACTAATCCTGTATCCTTGTTGCCGGAGCAGACAGCCTGGGGTGGAGAAGTGAGCTGTAACAAGAGAGCTGCTGGATTCCCAACGATGCCATGGCCAGATAAGGGCCCTAGACGTCTGGCACAGGGTCAGCCCAGGGAAATAGACATGGGAAACCACTTCTCACTTTCAGAATATACTTGAAGAGAGTCAAGATTTCCATCAGGTGAAACCTATTCTACCCATGGAAGGAGATGGGGCACAGAGACACCAGATCAGTGTCTGTTCCCTCCCCATCCATGGTCTGGGCTAAGGAAGATGTTCCATAAAAGGCTCCCTCTCCCATGTACTTTTGCCACAGGGAGTTTCTCTACCTGGTTGCTTGGATCCTTCCTGAACTCTGAGTAGCCCCTTTCTTTTGGGCTTGGTTATTGTCTTCTAACTGGTCCCAGGGGTTAGTTGTTTAGGCCATTCTTTGCTTCTCAAGGCTGCCTTACCTGGGACTAGCCTGGGAGCCTGTCCCAACGTCTAGACCCATTGTTGGCTCTTAAGATCACAGCATGTCTGGGAGGCTCAGGCGGGAGGATCACTCAAAGTCAGGAGTTCAAAACCAGCATGAGCAAGAGTGAGACCCCATCTCTACTATAAATAGAAAGAAATTAATTGGCCAACTAAAAATATATAGAAAAAATTAGCTGGGCATGGTGACTACATGCCTGTAGTCCCAGCTACTCAGGAGGCTGAGACAGAAGGATCGCTTGAGCCCAGGAGTTGGAGGTTGCCGTAAGCTAGGTTGATGCCACAGCACCCTAACCCAGGAAAGAGTGAGACTCTGTCTCAAAAAAAAAAAAAAAAAAAAAAAAGATCACAGCATGAATCAGAGTGCTGGGCCCCCCTTGTTCATCTGGAAGGACAGGGTGGTTGGCAGGGTGAGTTGAGCTAGAGGTGCCTATGGGAAATGTCTGAATGTTGTGCTTATGAGGAAGGTCTAAGCTGGAGATAAAGATTTAAGAGTCACTGTCACATTAGAGGTAGTAGTAAAAGCCACAGCGTGGATGTGGCTGCCCAGGTAGAGTGAGCTGCCTGAGAAAAGCCTAGAGAATGCAGCCCTTAGAGGACTAACAGGAAAGGCGCAGGCAGAGGCGCCTGCAGAGAAGTCTGAGAAGAGCAACTGGGGAGGCTGTAGCAGAACTAGGAGAGAAGGGCTCCACCGAAGCTGTGAAGAAACTTCAAAGGAGGGAGGCATCAACACTGTCAAATGCAGCTGAGAAGTCTAGCAAATGAGGTGTGAATAAGATTTTACATATAGGAAGGGACCTTAGGAATAGCTCATGCAGCAGCCAGTGGGAACAGAAGCGGGGTGAAGCCTATGTCCTTTATGCAGTATAGAGAACTTTGGAGACCAGGGAAGCATCTCTGCCTGTGTTTATGGGTACCCTCACCACCTTCTGTTTTCATTTATGTTCCTCTTAACTGAAACACCCCAATAAACAGCTAATCTGAACTAATACAATAGTTTGGGGTCTATTTCAGTATTATTAAAACTACTGCAAAAGTTTTCCTGGGTCCATACACAGTACCACCTCACAGTTTACCTTTAAGTATTGAATGTGCAAGCTGGTCAACACTTGGCTCAACCTAATATATATTTGGCTTTTTATGGTGATATGAGTCCCACATCACTAGTTCCACCGACAAGTGGCTGGAGGGAGTACCGGCCACAGCCACCTCCACTTCCCACTCTCGTCCCTGGTTTTTCTTACGCATGGAGAGCTTCACTCATTTGTTCACTCATTTGTGGGGCCCTTCTCTCTCCGCAAAGGCTTACTTGTTCAACGAAGCATTTATCGCATACACTTACGTCATGCTTTCACGTTTGTCTCCACAGCACCAGCAAGGAAGGTAGGACCCAGCCTCACCGCCTCGGTACAGTTTCGGGCTGGAAGGGCAGTGGTGAGGCGCGCGCGCGCGCCCTGCCGGCGCCCCGGCGTACTGCAGCCTCGCGAGTGCACTGCCTCTCGCTGCCTCCCGCCTTTGTGAGCCCCAAATGCTCCAGATGAGGCCGAGGCGCGAGAGCGCGCGCAAGGCTTCCTGGGAAATGTAGTTGGATGTTCGGGTTAGAACTATAAATCCCGGCACGCACCGCGCTGCAGCCGCTCCCTGACGAATCTGAACCTTGTTTGTGCCATGGGAAAAGCTGTACAAATCGAATTCAGTTTTCACAAGACGCTTTTAGGAAACGTGATAGCTCTCTCGGCAGGTGTGCACATACCGACTTTGCTTCCACAGCATACCCACCGTGGCGAATCTGCTGTTGTGGTACTGTGGCTACCGCCCCCGGGGGGCACCCAATGTGAAGCTTGTGGAATCTGCTGTGGGAAGAAGGACGCGAGGGTTGCTTGGGCAGCTACTGTCATGGCGGCGACAGCCCCCAGTGCCGGGGGCTCAGCCCCTGAGGCGACGGGTTCCACCGAAGCCCCGCTGCAGTACAGCCTTCTTCTGCAATACTTGGTGGGTGACAAGCGTCAGCCCCGGATCCTGGAGCCTGGGAGCCTGGGGGGGATCCCGAGCCCTGCCAAGAGTGAGGAGCAGAAAATGATCGAGAAGGCGATGGAAAGCTGCGCTTTCAAGGCTGCCCTGGCCTGCGTGGGAGGTGAGGCGAGGCGAGTGGGGCCCTTGGGAGGCTGAGGGCTTGGACGGCAGTGGGGTTCTTTGCCAGGACCGCGCTCCTGGGAGGCGAGGGACATGCGGGCCTCGACCTTGACTACACCTCTTCGTTCAGTGCTATGGCTCTCCTGTCCCTATGGTCAGCTTTCGCTTATGGAAATTGGATCAGAGAATCGGTACTAAGGTTGAGGCCTAGAAGTTGTAAAACGGTTGACTTCATTCATTCATTCATTTTTAGTAACTATTCATTCAACGAGGTGGTAGGAATAGAGGGCGAAAGACAAGAGTCTTGTTCTCATAAAGCTAATATTTTGCTATGTAGGGAAGAATGTTGAGAAGGAACCCCGCAGAATAGTGCTGCAGACATAGCAAACTGCAAATTCAAAGGTACTTAAGGCAGCAGCTGCCTTGAGGTTTGAAAAGCAGAAAGGCCAGTGTGACTAGAGAGCAGCCAGCAAGAGGGGAAATGAAGTCTGGACGTCTGGACTTGGCCTTCCCCTATCCCAGACCCCTTTCTTTTTTCTTTTTTTAGAGACAGGGTCTCACTCTGTTGTCCAGGCTGGAGTGCAGTGGCACGACCATAGCTTACTGCAACCTTGAACTCCTGGCCTCAAGTGATCCGCCTGCCTCAGCCTCCTGAGTAGGTAGGACTGCAGGTGTGCTTGCCACCGCACACAGCTAATTCTTTTTCTTTTTGGCAGAGACACGGTCTCGTTATGTTGCCCAGGTTGTTCTCAAACCCCTGGCCTCAAGTGATCCTCCTGCCTCTGCTTCCCAAAGTGCTGGGATTACAGGCATGACCCATGGCCCCCGGCCTTTTTTCTTTTTCTTAAACCTTTTGACAATTTGAGAATGTACAGTGTCCCTCCTGTTTGCAGGGTAAAAGAGTTAACCACATTTGTGGATGAGTTTAAATCTTGTTGAGAATAAAAGATTTTTAAGGCATGAATATGCAAAAGTGAGAATGCAAATGAAAAAAAGTAAAGTATAGCAAAAAGAAGAAAGAGATCTTTTTTGGTTGTGGAAGGAAGAGGGGAGAGTAGAGCTGTCACTTGAAGGATTGAGAAAATACAGGTCGACAAAGAAGAGAAATGTCATTTCAAATTGGGGTGGAGTGAGGGATTTGAGCTTTTTGCTTAGACAGTAATTGATGTTGTTTTTTAGAAGAGTAACAAGTGGCAATGAACATGATAAATCAAGATAGAGTGTGGTGAAGGAAAGAAAAATCTCTGAATGGGAAAGCCATATTGGAAGTTTGCTAGACTGAAGCTTCCTGTGGGCATGGACTGAGTCATTGTTTATCATTGTGCCTGACCCTAATAAATCACTTATATAGTTGTTGAAATAATGAATGGAGTCTTTGTAGTGCTCCAGGGTTGAAGTAACAAAGGCTGGAGACTGGGGTGGTAATTGTGGACATAGACAGGGATGGACATATTTGAAAAACTAAGGCAAAATATTTTGCCATCTTTCATGACGAATTGTAAAGGGAAGCAAAGAAACAGTCAGAAATGCTCATAAAGTTTGGAGCTGGGGTGACAGGAAAGAAGGAGCCATAAATAAGAAGAAAAATCTGGAGAGGAGGTGCCCATGATTTCATTGAACTTGTATTGACCATGAGGTGATGAGAGAGCATTCGTATGGAAATTACAGCAGGCTCGGGGAGGGCAGATGTAGACAGCAATGTGGGACTTGCCATTTGGTAGCTTTGTGACCCTCGGGAAGTTACTTAACTTCTCTGAATCTTGGGTTCTTCATCTGTAGAAAGGAGAGAATAATAGCATCTACCTTACAGGATTATTGTGAAGAGTAAATGAGGCAGTGACTATAAAGCACCAGAGTATAGTATCTGGCACATGGTGCTTACTAAACGACTATTATGAATGTCACCATGGTCAAGGGAGTGCTTTGCAAAGTTGATAGCTGAATTTGAGGGTGGCTGGTTTACATATGAGAAAGTGTAGAGAGAACAGAGTGTTAAAAATGGAATCTTGAGGAATGTTGGGAAATGAAAGGAGGAAGAAATCCAAGAGGAGACAGGAAAGATGCTGTCGATAAGACAGACCCTGGATTGTGTAATGTGGAAACCAGGCAAATGGAGAGTTTGAGTGGCAAGGGAGGGGTGTCCTCTGCACTGGTGACCACCCAAAAGTATCCTTTCGAGTATGATCCCAATGCAGTAATCCAGGAAACATGCCAAAGAAATCTTCATCTCTGTGTTTGCTTCTAGGATTTGTCTTGGGAGGTGCATTTGGGGTGTTTACTGCTGGCATTGATACCAACGTAGGCTTTGACCCTAAGGATCCTTACCGTACGCCGACTGCAAAAGAAGTTCTTAAAGACATGGGGCAGAGAGGAATGTCCTACGCCAAAAATTTTGCCATTGTGGGCGCCATGTTTTCTTGTACTGAGTGTTTGGTAGAATCTGTAAGTGTCTCTGCCTTCTGAGAAATCTTTGCCTGCTGCCGTCTCATGACTTTAAACAGAAGTGCTCTTAATGATATTAGAAAGCAGATCAGAAACATCGGATATGTTCTAGATTGAATGTCGATAAAACAGTCCCTGATGTAAACTTTTTGTATGTTTATAATATGGGCTTGTATTGTTTCTTAACTTTTTGTAGGCAAAGTTAGTTAATGATTTTATTTTTTTTCTTTATATTATCTTTTCTGTCTTTTTATTTTTTCTCTCTCTCTTTTTTTTGTTCACCTCCAAGGTTCTGCTTGATAGTTAATGATTTTAAATATGAGACTTAATGGAGAGCCCTAGCAGATATTTTGGTTACTTCAATGCTGGACTTGGTTTCAGCGCTCTGGTGCCACCTGCAGGAAGCATCTGTGAATGCATTTGAATTTTAGGAACTATAGTTTGGAAAAGATTAGGTTTCCTTTGAGAAGGGACTAAATTAGCTAACTAGAAACCCTGTGTATTTTTCCTTAATCATCCTGTTTGGCATGTTTCTTTGGCTCTAAACTGCACTTCTCCACCCGCAGTACCGGGGAAAATCAGATTGGAAGAACAGTGTCATTAGTGGCTGCATCACTGGAGGAGCCATTGGTTTCAGAGGTTAGTAAACATCACTCAAATGGTTTCCCTTTGTGGCCTTGGACAACGTGCTGAAGTTGACATTTCCAAACATATGAGTGTTTCAGGGACACTTAATATTCTTCCCTTCCGACAAATAAATCATGTTCATTTCTGTGTTAACTCAGTTTTGGAAATTTGCTGGTATTTAGATCGCGTTTTCTCAACCTTGGCGCTGTTGACATTTTGGACCAGATAAATCTTTGCTGGAGTTGGGTCTATCTTATGTATCATAAGGTGTTTAGCAGCATCCCTGGCCTCTACCCACCAGATGTTAGTAGCATCCCTTCAATTATGACAACTAAAAGTATCTCCCCATGTTGCTAAAAGATCCCTGAGGGGCAAATCACCCCCAAGTAAGAACCACTGATCTAGATGTATCTTAGGAAAAAGGGCTGCTCCATATTGAATATGTGGGAAAACGCTCACAGTGAGTAATCCCTGGAGTATGTTGGTATGAAGGGTAGTACAGAAGCATGGCTAGGTCCATATTCAGCCCTGGGTAGCCACATAGCAGACTGTGCCGACTTTTTGCTCCAGGCATTTCAAGTATTTAGGCATTTTTCTTAATAATTCTAGACAATTATCAGTTTCATTTGCATATAAATTATAATAGTAATATTTTTCTGCAGTTGAGTATTCGTAGATATCTGTCTATTGAAAGCCAACTACAGATATTCTAAAAGTATTAGATTATCAGCTGTAGTAAACAACAAACAAATTAGTTCCCTGCTGGCATATCCATCATGAGTGTGTGGTGTGGGACCTCGGTGACCAGACTTTACTAGAAGCAGCAGTGTTATTGCTGGGCCACTCTCCATCTGTCATGCCCTCACTTACCCAGAGCAGAAAGCCTGTTTTCTCATCTTCTGTCAAGCAGACCTGCTTTTGCTCATCAAAAGCCATTTACAATTTGTAGAGTAACTTCTCTTTTGGTCTTCCCTTTGCTCAGCTTTGTCAGGGCCTCCTTGAGAAACTCAGCTCTCTCCAGGACCGCTTTGATCACCTTCCCAGGAATTTATTCCATAAACAAATCAGGGTAAAAGGCCATATGCTTTCATTTGATTCCAAGGGCTGGTTCTCTTAACCAGTTTCCTGCCTGTGAGGGGCTATTTCCATAAGATTGGAAATTTTAATTCCTTGAATGAGAAAAGCTAAACAAAAATACAGTTAGATAAAATACACTGGATTAAATCATATGCTTTGCTTCCTTGAAGTCTTAGAGAGCTGTGATAGGCTGAGTGACTTAGAATGCTTAAGCTGTTTTTTGTTTGTTTTTTAACATCTGTGGATGTGCAAACCCTTCGTGAATGAAGCTTGATCCAGCCCATGTCACCACAGGTAATGTTATTTCTGTTTGCTTTACAGCTGGCGTAAAGGCTGGGGCCATTGGTTGTGGAGGTTTCGCTGCTTTCTCTGCTGCAATCGATTATTACCTACGGTGAGAGCAATTGCCCGCAGTGAAGGATGACGCCAGCCCTGGATCAGAGCTGTTCTTTGGAGGACGGTTTCTGCACCGCTCCAGGGCCCTTGCTTCAGGGACTGAAGACATTTGTTCTCCCTCACATAGTTTGTGTTGTGAGGAAGCAGCCTGGCTGTCTGCCTCCAGCCTTCAGAGCAGCCACACTGTCCTCTCCTGGACTCCAGCCAGGCTTGACAGGAGATGTGCCAAGTCAGAGTCTCTCCTTAGAGCAGATCAGGAGACAATGTGTTGACTTGTAGGAATGAAGCTGCACAAAGATTCAGTCCTGACCACAACTGGCCCTCTGGGTTGTTTGGTGCTGTGGGCCAGAGGTGCCTGCATCTTTGCATATACCCAGGAAGCCATCCTCCCTTGGAACTTCATGCAGCCATTCATCTTGCATACCAGGGCAGGGTAAGGTAAATTTATGCCCTCCGACCAATTATGTTATTTGTTTAGCATTCTGCCATCTTTGTTGAAAAAAATATATTTATATAACAGTTTAAATGTTGGTTTATTTTTAAATTCCACAATTCCAAAAATAGTGCCAGGTAGCTCAAAGATTGAACATCCAAAGGGAAAGAGAAAGTTCCTGAGAAGTCAGGGAATGTCAGATTATGAGTAATGTGTTATCCTCACCAAGATTGTTAGGTCTGCTGGGGCCTCTCCCCCAAGAAACCTAGCATAGCCCCTTCCTGGGATGCATTGAAATTCCACACATAGACCCTGTTGGCCTCTATTAAGAAGCCCTCCTGCGGGCTGGCTGATAGGCTTGCCTGCAGTTTGCTGAATCACACATTACTTTCGTGCTCTGGCCACTGAACCAGGCCCAGCTCAAGGACACATGTGTGAAGAGTCCTCCTGTGGTCATCTTGATGACTCAATCACAGCTACTGGTGGTGTTGAGATCAGATGTTGTTGAGGGGCTATTCACCACTGCCCTTGTTCTCCTGTGTTTAACATGTTAATGTTTTTGACTTGACCTCATGGCGTTTTTCTGACAATAGCAACTTGGCCTAATTGTGTGCTATAAGTTAAAAAAAAATAACTGTTCACAATTGGGCTCCCCCACTGGCACTGCTTTGCTCTGGTCCTTTGGTGGAGAGATAAAGTTGATGAATGCAGGCTTTTGCTCTTTGGTGGAGGGCAGGCAGGTAGGCTCCGTGGGGGCCATGTAATTCTAGCCACCTTCAGCCAGTGGCAATGGGTCTCCTTTTATCTCCTGCATAGTAATTCCTCTGCCTTTTCTTATTTTGCTTTTTTCCTCATCTGCTCTGTCTTCTAGCCTACCCACTCTTAACTAGAATTTAAAGACTCGGTTTAAACAGCCTGGCATCCCCAAGCGTTTATTTGTATGTAAGTGATGATGTCAAACCCAGCTGGTAACACCTTCCTCTGGCTGTGTCTGCCGTTTCCTTGGGATGACTGTGAGCCAGTGCACAGGGCTCTTGTCCTTCTATGGTGAGTTCTATATAATGCCCCTCCCAGTTGCACAGCCACGAGGCTTTATCACTGCTAGGCCAGTTGGAGCATTCCCAAGAGCTCTAAGAACAAATTTAGGAGTGTTTCCTCTAATGTTCCTAAATGCATCCCACCTATAAGCACTTTGAAGCAAGGGTGGTCAGACACTCCTACCTGGTACTGTCAAAGTACTCGGATGCCTGGGATCATCTACCAGCTGGTCTGGCACATGGGACCGAACTCAAGAAATGTTGCCCTCACAACTGCCTTGGAAAAGAAGAGCCCAGAGGCTGTCAGTAGCCATCAGTTCAATAAGCCAAGCATTGTCCACATTGACTATTCAATCAAGAGAGGAGATGAATAGTTTCCTGTTTTAGATGGCTGGGAAGCCAGCATGAGCTCATAAACCAAACAGCAACGTTCAGAGACATCTGTTCCTGATCTCCAGAATAAACTCAGTGTCCAATGGCTTAGGCTGGAGGGAGGCTGCATTAACCCCACTGGCTCTCCCAAAGGGAGGGTGGGTCCTGTGGGGGATCCAGCTTCTCCAACAGGCAGATTAGACCAAAGGCTGCCCCAAAGATGTGCCACTTCCAAGGAAAATGCAGAGAACAGTCTACATAAAATAAGCAGCTTCTTCAATGGACAGCTTCCTGTTATCTCCCCATAGCATATTGATGGCCAGGTCCCTGGCAAGACTTCTGTACTTGGTGAAAGGAACTGTAGCAGCAAACGCAGAAGGCGAGACCACAAGCTGCCTGGCTGGCGCTTGACCTGGAAGGAGGCCTCTGAAGAGCGAGGACAGGGCTTGGGCTCACCTCCCCCGTACTCTGTTCCCCTCCCCAGGGGCCAAAGGGGAGGCTCAAGAGAGTGAAGTAGGTAAATAGATTCCTGGAAACTCCCATCTGGATGCAGCTGGAAGAGTTAAATATTTAGATTGGTGGTCTTCCCTGGACTACTGAGAACACAAACATCCACACCACAGGGATGAGTTTTGTGCAAATGTTGGGGCTTTGCATTTTTTTTTATTAACATTTTTCTCTCGCATGGTTTACATCAATTTATAATAATCTACATAAATTGAAACAGAACATAGACAAAAAAAATATATCCTTACCAACTTATTAATGTCAAATATTAATGAAGGGTCCCATCCTACCTGTACCAGCAAAAACCGGCAGCCATCAACTGTGGCCCAGCAAGGACAGGCATACCTGGGATTCAGGCAGCCTGTCCTGGGCTCCTGTTGGCACAGCCCACCCTGCTGGGCAAACTGGGACTTGTGGGCTGCACAGTCCCTGTCTCTCAGGAGAACCCACTGGGTATTTCCTTGGTATAGCTTAGTCCAGGTCTGGCACCCGACCCTTCTCACTCTGGGGTAGAACTTATAAATATGAGCCTTTTGCATTTCTTGGCCCTTCCAGCCTTGCTCCTGTTCTCATGTTGCCTAGGCAAGCTTATGGGCTGCAGGGCTCCCTGATGCTGAGAAGCAAACATTCCTTGTTTAGAAGGTGGGAGGCACCTTTGGGCTGTAACTAGCTCTGCTGGGCCTCTAATTCATTACTGTCAATCACTTTGGAAGCAAGCAAGAGCCTTCCATGCCACACACCAACACCTGAGTGCCAACTAGACCCCAGGAGTGGTCAGATGCTGGATTTAGATCCAAGTGGCATTCCTTCCCCTTCACCTCCTGTCCCAGGGAGCAGGGCTTCTTGCTCAGCTGCTAACTGGCAGCTGGGTGGTCAGTATTCCGACGTGCACAGAATATACACTGTTCTGCTGAAGGCAAAAGGTACACACAGGATCAGAAATGACCCTGCCTCTCACTGAGAAAGCACTACAGCTGTAGGGCCAGCAGCCCTTCTCCAAGACTTAGCCCTGAGTACAGCAATGAGAGCTGTTCTCCCCAATCCTGAGGGCCTAGAATCTACTCTGCCACATGGAAGAGGCCAGGAGCTGTGCTGAAACACAAGCCCTGGTCACTAGAGTGTCTGCCCTCCTAGGCAGATTGCCACAGCTCACAACTGCTGCTCAGAGGGAAATTGCACTTTGGGAATACTCACTCCTTTCCAGTATTGAGCAGTGGTTCTCCAAGTTGAGACTGGAACCTGCTGATCCCCTACTCAGGAGTACAGTGTCAACAAGGCAGGCCCCTTGCAAAACCTGCTCCCAAGAGGTGCCTGTGAATCCTTGTGCTCCAACTTCTGGAGTTTCCCAGAATTCACTTAAAACCTACATCCAGAAGCCATGGGTGGGGTGGGGGCAGCACCATGACAGCTGGCTACTGGACTGTGCCTTTCTTTCCCAGGTCCTGGAGTATACGTGGCAGTGCTTGGTTGTAGAGAATGTAAAGTCTAAGGCAAGAGCACCACGAGGTACTGAGGTGCCAGGTGGCCTCCTGGGTAGAGCCTGCCTGTTTCTGGACACCTGCTTTAGCCATATTAGCTGCCCTCCAGGAAGCCTGGCTCCACGAGAAAAGCCACGACAACTTGCTTCTAAGAGTGTGCCCCCACAGCTCAGGACACCCAGCGCCGCTGCTGTTGCTCTGACTGCTTACCCTGTCTTGTTCCTCAGCAGCGTGACTGCCCCCCCCCCTCCCAGGTTCTCTCCTGACTCTGGCTGTCTTGCTAGCAGGTCACTTGTGAGTCTTCACACTCAAAGGAAATAGAACACCAGGGGAAAAGGAACTGCAAAGCAGTAGAAGAAACAGTCAAAGGTGCCTCACTGGTAGGCAGGAGACAGAGCAGATAAACCCCAGAAATGGAGATTCTCTCATGAAAAATTCCAGAAATGAGCTCTCCAGCTTTGTGCTAAGCTGAGGATTAGTGTGAGTCCGTCTCCTTGTCCAACATTTGCACAGGCAGCAAGGCAAAGCAAATGTGCTTCCACAGGTGGGGGCAAGGAGAGGGCTGGGACAGCAAGCAGTGGCGGCAGTAGACGGGCTACCACCGCCACTGCCACCCGGGGCCTCTTCAGAGCTTTCACGGTGATGGAGCGAAAACTGAAGCTGCACATGCACACGGGCAGGCTGGGAAGGAGGAGAGGGTGGAGGGAACCGAGGGGAGGCTGCCAGGAGACTGCAATCTGGGAGCAGGGCCAAGAGAGGAGAAGCTGGCAGCAGTTATACAGCGCAAAATAAAAGCCCTTGGACGGGACTCAGGAGGAAAGAAAGTGTTGGAGGAAATGAAAGAACAAAGCAGGCTGTCTGTGTGCCCACACTGAGTCGGTCACTACCTTTTCTGCATGACAAATATACATAGAACAATTCCCGAACAACACGGAGCATTAGACACAACTAGAGGTACAGAGGGCAGGAGCCCAGGGTGTGGCGGTGAGGCTGGGGCTGGTCAGCTGGCTTTGTACAAGGTGGCACAAAAGATGCACATATTCCAGTTCTTGGAAGTCTGCTTCCCTCGGAGTCTGGAGTGCTGGGTTTGGGAGTTTTCTATTGCAGTCTTTCAAGTCTGTGTTAGGCCCCTGGCCGGAGAGGCTGGCTCTGGCCAGCCCCCGGCAGCTGCCCCCGCCTTGGGCTACACGTCGGTGGAGAAGTACAGTGTGTTCCGCTTCAGTTCTGCAAAGGAGATGGGGGGGTGCTGCAGGTAGTAGAGAAGGACCTGGACCTGTGGGGAGACAGGGAGACTGAGGCTGAGGTCCTTGTCCTCCCAGCCTTCCTCATCTACTCTGCTGAGAAGAAATGGTCCCTGGGCTGGGGCAAGTCTCCGCTGCCCCTCCTACTTCCCAGGTTGGTTCTGGCCAGATTTGCCCCTCCTACTTCCCAGGTTGGTTCTAGCCCTGGTGCCTTCCTCGGCAGCCCAGCTGTTTGCCCTTTTGCAGCAGTAGAGGGCGCTGCAGGGCAGACAGTAGGGGAGCCTGGGGCTACTTCCTAAGTCTTAAGCTTCCAACCTGATCTTGAGGTTGGTTTTGGCTTAGCAGCCCTGCCTCGGACGGGGCCCTGCCCTGGGTCTCGCAGGTATTCCAGGGAAGCCTCCTGACCCTGGAAGCAACCTCAGAGCGTCCATGCATGAGGACAGACCCCTAGAATATTCCTGTACTGCTGAGCTTGTCCTCTGAGACCAAGGTACTCCTGGGAATGTAGCCAGCACCTGGGACATTCTCTGTGCCCCTGTCTAGGCTCTTACATTTTGCTTTGGCCTGGGAGGGGCAGGACTGTTCATAGCTCTGCCTCCCCGGTGACACCCAGAGACCATCAACCCAGCTTCCCATGAAGGGAGAAGAGTGGGGGCTTTGAGCTGTTCTCTACCCGTAAGGGGACTTATCCCTCCACCACCGTAGGCCTGGGCAGTGCTGGTGATACCTGTGCCATGACATCATGGGACCAGATGTCTGCAGCTGACGTGAGGTGTGCTTTGCTTTCCACTTCTGAGGGTCTCAGTAACGTGGGGCCAAACACGGTAGCCAGGTTGTGAAGTGACATTTTGTTGATGGGCTCCTTCTCAGCAACCCTGAAAGGGAGAGGAGGGGGAGAAGGAAGTCATTCCCCAGCAGCCACTTGGAGCTCAGGACCCTTGGCTAAGTCACTCTGGAAGGTGCTCACCTAGCCTTCCTCTCCTAAGGGTAGAGTCCGTCTGCTGGGAAGGGGACTAAGCCAAGGGACCAAGGCCCCAGCTGTGTCCCAGTTACTGTTTTAGCAGATTCCCAGCTTCTAGGCCATCCCAGAACTGACAGTAACCTGCCAGAGCCAGCAGGACCCACAGACGTCACCTCCCACTCCCTTGCCTTACAGAGAAGGATATCACTGTTCTAAGAACCTTCCCTGTGGTAACTCATACTCATCACAGTGTGTTGAGGTAGGTACTATTATCATCATCCCCACTGCGGAGATGAAGAAACCAAACCAAAGTACAGAGAGGTTAAGTGACTTGCCCAAGGTCACTAGCACATGGTAGAGCTGGGATTTGAACCCAGGCAGTGCATCCTAGAGCTCATGCTCTTAACCTCTCTGCTATTTACCCAGGATCAAGCTATCAGGCTGTGCTTTGTGGCTTGGAGGAAGAGTCACAGTGGGTGGGCAGGGAAAAAAGGAAGGGAGGGCCTGGGGCCCTTCAGCAGTTGCTACTAGACCTAGGGCTCTGCCTGCGGTGCTGTGGCAGGAGCAACCCTAATCCCAGATGAGCCCAGGGGCTGTCTTTCCATGCCTTTCCAGAAGGGTCTGCCTCAAGGGACCCCAGAGTCACCTCCCTTTGGCTCTCTCCCTGCTTCTCTTGCGTAATAGGCCGGATGCTCTAAAGACGCTTCCCCTGAGGAAAGCAGGAGCTGCCATCTGCGGCTGGTGTCCAGGCAGGCCCACTACCGCCAAACACATCAGAGAGGCTCTGGGTCTCCCTCAGAGCCTAGGAATAGTCCTAGGAATATTTCTGGGGCTGAGACCCACTAGCCCTGAGCAGCGCCTCGCCCTGCTACCCGCTACGATGCCATTATCCCACCCTCTAGGCGGGAGCCACAGGGACACTTGCTTTGGAAAAGGGCAGACACGTTGCAGTCCCAACAGGCAGCTGTGCGGCAAGGCCAGCGCCCTCGTATCTCTCTCTCTCAATCTCTCTCTTTCTGTCTTTGTCTCTCTCTGTCTCTCTCTCTCACACACACACACACACACACACACACACACACACCACACGCAGACCGGCCAAGGGCCAGATGTGGGAACAGACTGTGCCCAGTTCCCAGGGTGGAAAACCTAATGAATTTTCCCTTCCTACTCCTCTGTGTGTCCTCCCCACAACGCTCGCCAAACTATTTGGGAATTGGTTAGGGCTTTGGTCCTGGCCAAACCAGGGGAAAAATGTCTCATAATGGGAAAAACAAGACACCAGCCCCAGGCGCGTCCAGGTCCCCACCGGCCTGGCTGAGCGGAAGCAGGGCGCAGGGCCTGGGCCTAAGGGGGTTTGAGCTCAGGGAGGAACTGGTCCGCAGAGCAGCCCCCTCTCGGGGGGCTCCCTGGTCCTGCATGGCCAGTGGATTTAAGGGACACCCAGTGACTACTCCCCACTCACACCTGGGATTAGTCCTGGGCTCAAAAGTGAGTCATGAGGACACCTTTAGGACTAGGTCTGGTTCTGAACTTTGCTGCACGCATCAACTTTCACTGTTCTTGGTTTGAGGTGACAATGGAAGGGGTGGAGGGGAAGGTGAGAAGGGTCTTAGTTTAGGATTTAGAAGATGTGGGTTCTAAGGACAGATTTGCTACTAACCTAAGCAAGTCCCCCGCTGGACTTGGGGATTCAGTATCCCTATCTGTTAAGTGAGGTGTGGGCCAAGACTTTCTGACTGTGACCCACAATAACAAACACATTTTACATGGCAACACAGTACACATGTCTGTATGTAACTGAACAAAACAACAGTACTTAGGTTCACTGCTTGCTGTGTACCCTAACGCTGTCTATTCTATTGAATTTTAAAAAGGCTAAATTGACTGAATGAGCCAACGATAGGTTGGGACCCACTGGTTATAAAATCCACCTACAGTCCTTGGCTCTAGCCCCACCATTCTATAGCCAGTATTTGAGGTTGCTATTAGGACCCAAATATTCTCAAAACAGAAGAATGTGAGTGGAAGAAGTTGGAAAGCAAACTCTCACCCTGCTGCGGACGCCCAGGCAGAGGCCAGCACCCACGAGGCGGGGCTGAGGCCACGTGCCCTATAGCTGGGCCTGCTCCGGCTTCCCTGCCCTCCCCTTGGCCGATCCCCTCCCCGTTACCTTTTCAAGTGTTCCAGCAGGAAGAGGAAGGTGATGAGGTTGGGGTCGGGCAGGGAGCGGAGCAGGTGCATCATGCAGTTTTCCTTGGCAGCAGGGTCAGACAGGGCTGTGGGGAAAGAAGGGTTCAAGCAGGGTTCAGTGCCTGGGGCTCCCGGCCAGAGCCCCCATGGTCAAGAAGCTGCCTGGTGTACAGGGAAGCAGACCCTGCAGGGGATGGCCTGGCGTCTGGCTGGGCTGGGGGCAGCTGGCTCCTCCAGGAGGCCCCAGCATGACTGGTCACTCAGGGAGTAGGCGGGCGGGAGGGGAGCAGAGCCCTCCTGCCCTGACTGCGCGGGCCTTGGCCGCTGCTGCCGTTCTCCATGCCCCGTCTGTGTGCTAAGTTAAGCCAACGGTGACAGATGCTGCCAGTGGTGGGAATGTTTACTTCCCACCACCTCTGACCCTGACGCATGGGAGGGAGCAGCCTTCCGTGAGGCTCCTCGCTCCCCACAGGGGTTGCCCCTGGAGAGGAAAAGGCGGAGGGACACACTTGGGGGTAGATTTGGCCCAGGTAGGTGGAGGCAGAAGGCCTGCTGGCCGGGGCCCTCAGCATGGGGGACAGAGGAGTGAGTGCTCCTTCTGGAAGGCTCAGCGTGAGCCATCTCAAGTGCCCTCTGGCTGGAACCAGTCTCCTCCTTGGCTCAGGGATGCTTGCTTCTGCCCACTCACCTCAGGGCAGGCTTCCCTGGATGCCTGAGTTTCTAAGCAAGGGGGCCAGTGTCCAAGTAGGAGCCACAGAGGGCTGTCCATGGGGACATGAGGGGAGAGAGGCAGGCAGGAGAGGGCCTGGCCTCTGTACCAGGTCCCAGCTGGCCACCTGTCACCCTCTGGGCCCCTCAGCCACATGGCCCCAGGACACTGGGAAGATCAGTGAGAAAAGGAACCAGATATCTTCTCTTTTCCATGGGTAGGGAGCCCTGGCTCAGCCCCACCCAGCCCTCAGGCCCCTGGGAGCCTCACCGATGCCCTCCATGAAGGCTGGGTAAAGCCTGTCTGTGAGGAGGGGCTCGGGCAGTTCCCGGAAGTAGAGCTTGAGGGTGCCGGCGATGGCATTGATGTCCATGTCACTCAGCATCAGCAGGATGTCCTTGTTATCTGCAGGGGCGGGGGGCAAGGTCAAGGGCTGTGTGGCAGCCCTCAGCTGGGCAGGCGGCCCTGCCCCATCCTCTGCCCATCCCGAGACAGGCCCCACTACTGCATCTCTGCTTCTGGTCTCCCCCAGAAAGGAAGGATGTAGGTAGTGCCCGCAGGTGTCTGTGACTCAGCTGTCGGTTGGGGGTTGGGGGAGCATCACCCAGAGCTCTGGAGCCACGTCTAAACCACACCCTCCTTCCAGTGGCGTCTCCCCATTGCCAAGCCCCTCTCTGGAAAGCACTGCCCATTTTTCACATCCCAAAATCATGTCCTGACAAAGCCTCAGCTTCCAGGTTTCACAGATGAGCCAAGTGTCAGCACGTTCCCAGGCCCTGTCCTGTCCTCTGCTCCAGGCCCCCTGCTCAGTCCCATACGGAACCATCACTGCCTGGCCAGCTCAGGTCTCCTGACTATCAGGTCTGCTGCCGCCGCTGCTGAGACCTAAACCAGCAGGATGAGGGAAGAGGAAACCAGAAAGGTCAGGCCCCCCACTGTGGACGGCACACAGTGGCAGAGCTGCCTCAGAATGCACTTGGGGCCCTGGGGTCGGCAGAGGGGAGCCCAAGCCAGCAAGGCCAGGCTCAAAACCCTTTCATTTCCCTGCAGCCCACGGGGCACCAGCAAAAACCCAGGAACACGGACTCTGCAGTCACGTCTGAGTTTACGTCCAGGATCAAAACCTACAAGCTGAGTAATCCTGGGCAAGTGACTTGGCCTCTCTGAGCTGCTTTAGTTTCCTTGTCTGTAGCGGTGGATGAGACATTAGATGGGGCGGGAGATTACACAAGACAATGCGGAAAAAAACCACTTGCCACAGGGGCTCAGAAACGGTCTGCCCCATGCCGTGCTGGATTGTGTGTGGGTCGCAGACCAAGGCTCCCCTGCCACGGGCTAGCGCAGGCCTCTCTGTGGACAAGGGCTCCTGGTTCCCGGCGCTCCCCTACCAGCCCTGTGAGCCTGCTCGCCCCCACCCCCAGGCTGGGCCTCCCAGACTCACTGGCATCAAAGACGGCCTTCAGCGCCTGGATGTCCGTGGCCACCCCTGATATCCGGTAGATGCCGACCTCCTCGATGCCCCTCTTCTCCACCTCTTCCACGCACTGCCGGACGATGTAGGGCACCTTGGAGCGCTCCCGCCTGGGGTAGGGATGTGAGGGGAGGGTGGAGGAGGTTCCTGATGGCAGTCAGCCTGTAGTGCCCCCACCCCGGCATACCTGGGCCCCAGAGAGCTCTAGCCTCTGGGATCGGGGGTGGGGGGAGCAAGGTGGGTGCTGAGAGAGGCCATGCCACCTCCAGCCCACCCAAAGCCACCTGCCTAGGGACATCAAGGACGCTGCAGGAGAACATTTTGGAAGATTAGCCCAAAGACTCTGGGGAAACGATGTTCCCTGAGATTTAGATGTTTATGGGGGGTTACCAGCAGGTAACCTCCATGTGGGAGGTGGGTCAGGTCCTGAGACAGAGGGACAGAGGGCATGGTGAACTGGAGGACACGTGCCCTTTCCTTGGGGACAGCTACTTCCTGGATTCCAGCCTGTTGCTGCTCAGCCAAAATGTGTGCCCACGGCTGACAAATCTTCCCCTTTATTATGACAAGCAGACAAGCTGGGATTTGCACACGAAACCTCCCAGTGTTTAAATGCTAGCTCATTTATTTCTAAAACATCGTGGGAGCCAGAGAACACACCTCTGGGGGCCATCGTGGCCTCCAAACTGGCTGTCTGTGACTGCTGAACTGGGGGTGACTGATTAGGTGTCTGGCACGGGCACAGGCCGGGAGGGCTGGGGGCAGGGCCCAGCAGGGACCCGGGGTGCTGATGCCAGCACTTGGACTCCCGAGGCGGCACCTACTTAGTCACCACGCTGATCTTCACACCAAAGACTCCGGTCTGCTTTTTGGACGGGGTCCGCTTCAGGCTCATGTCTCGGCTGGTAAATTTCATGGAGAATTCCACTTTGATCTGGTTGGAGGGGGAGGCAGACACAAGTCCCCCAGGGCATGAGTGCCTGAGGAATGCCTCCCAAAACACAGGGTCCCCCTCCCCAGGACTGTAAACAAGGGCCTCCTCTAGCACCCGGGGCTCCACCTGCAAGATGGTAGGGGGAAGGGCAGGGCAGGGCAGAGCAGGGAGAGAGGGACGGGCTAGGGAGGCAGGGGCAGCGCAGCGCCCCGAGGGAGTAGCAGCGGGCAGGGCTGCCCACCCACCGCACAGATACCTCCACCTGTCCCGGCTCACCCCGTTCATCTCAATCACGTCTGTGTGCCAGTTCTTGGTTTCTACGGTTTGTGGGTCCAGCTGCAGAGAAAGAGAGAGAAAGAACGTGAGTGAGAGAGAAGTTACAGCTCAGAGACCAAGCCGCAGTTCTCCCTGCTGGTCAGCACCTGCTCACAAACCAGTGACACAGGAAGGCAGGGTGAGGGGCAAGGAGAGGGCCCTGATGCCGATCTGGAAGTCAACCTTTCCGGGTGGCCCTAGCCCCCAGTCCCCTGCCCCCGATCTTGGCTAGAGAAGGAGCCCCCCACCCCTGTGAAGGAGGTAGGGTGCACTGTTAGGTACTTCTGCCCACCACCTTGTGATGGGGCACTATCAGCCCATTTCACAGATGCACAAATGGAGGTTCACAAACGGTAAGCAACTCGCTCGACTCCTGAATTGGAGGGGAGAGGATAACTGGGGTAAATTGCTGGCTCCCAAATAAGCTAATACTCCACAGGGGAAGTCTCCGTCATGGGCTGGACCCAGGGAGGTGTGGATACTAGGGGAGGGTCAGAGGCGTCCCTCTCCTGGGCATGTTCCCATGAGACTGTTTCTCTAACTCAGAGGCCTCCAAACTGTTTTGCCTGTGCACCCACAAACTAACTCTGAAAACCTACGCACTCCCTGACACATTTTTAAGTCAACATCTGAACAGTTCCATGGCAAGTTACAATCGTTGCAAAGAATGTAATTTCCAGAATAATGTAAATATTGCCATTTTAAAATAAAACTGTTACATCATTCTTTCAAGTGTATTCAGTGGAATCTAAATACCATAGCGATGTAATACCCACAATCATCCCTTTAAAAAATACATGAACAAGCTCTCTGTTCCTTTGCAGAGACCCTGCGTTGTTTTTTTTTTAATCCTTTCCATTCCATTTCTCCTAAAAAAAAAAATTCTGTCCCAGTTTTTATTTTTATATTTTTGAATCTTTTATTCATCATCCTATTATATTTGGCTTCCACAAAAACATCTGTATAAATGGAAAAGAAAAATTTCCTGGGACCACAAGGCTCTGAATATTCAAAAGATATCCAGGATTATTAGTTATTGCCACGATGTGCAGCACAGTCAAAAACTGAGCCCACAAATGTGAATACACAAAGGCAAAGTAACATTTCGGTCGACTTGTATCTCTTAACGAGATGGGTAGAATAGTTTTTGTTTCAGTTGTTCACGGATCTATATGAATATTATTTTCATATAGAGTGAAATGGAGTTCAGCACCAAATTTTTTTAATTTCAAAATAACACTTTTTATTTATGGGGTACAATGTGTTTTTTGTCACGTGGATGAGCTGTATCAGGCTGAAGTCAGGGCCAGGAGAACAGTGTACATTGTACCCAAAAGGTAATTTTTATCCCTCACCCCCTCCCACGCCCTCCCTTTCTTAGTTTCCAATGTCCATTACAGCTCTTTATGACCATATATATCCAGCGCCAATTCTGTTCCTGTTGTTTTTTTATTTTTGGTTTTGTTTTAAAAGATGTGGACGATGAAACATTTTGTTCACATATGTAAGTAGGTGAAGCTGAAAAGAGTTTTATTATAGCGATGTTATGTGATTCTTTAACTTCTTTCCATGCTATTTTGCCTTAAATTGCATACAACCTACTTAGTACAGAAATTATTTTAAACAATCTCTCCACTGACAATTAAGTCCTCCATCAGTTTTGTGGAAGGCAAAGAATTGGATACCACCTGACTTCTGAAAGGCTTCGTAACTGGCCATTAGAGACTTTTACTTTCTCAACACCTCCAGGGACATTTCTAAAAGCCCCTCTGTTCGCCACCCGGGTAGGTCTGGGTGCCCCCACGGCAAGCCTGGGGCCTTCCATCTGCAGAGCAGGAGAGGGGTCGGCAGCGACAGGCCAGTTCTTGGGCAGGTCGCTTTTTGGCAAGAGCACCTATGGTAGCCCAGGGTCTGCACATCGAGTCCCTTAAAGCTCTCCCAGCCCACGCAGCCCTTGGCAAGTCTGTGCACCCCAGGGGTGCGTGTGCCACAGTGTGAACACTGCTGCTATAACAGGCCACCGCCACCGCAGAAGGAAAACGGGATCTGGGTCAGCCCAGGGTGGGCCAGGCCCCATGGCTTCCTGCAGCTCAAGGTAAGTCCTTCCCGCACCTTCTGTCACTGGCTGGGGACAAGTGGCCTCTGATGGGGTCTGGGGTCTGTACTTGGCTCACCCTGGGCCCCACACTTGGCTCACCCTGGACCCCGCATCTGGGCTGGCTGTGGCCCAGGCCTCGTCTCCAGCAGTCAGTTCCCTGCCAAAAGGAGGGATGGAACTGAGACCGGGAGGCAGAGAAAGTAGCGTGGCGAGAAGCACCTCCCCACTGCCCCAGGAGAGAACCACTGCCCCAGCACCTCCTCAAACGCAAGGCAGGTGTGAGGCCACCAACCCGGCTGCTGCACAGGTCCCTGTCCCCGCTGGGTCCCCAAAGGAAGCCCCAACTTTCGCCTCACTCTCCTGAAAACTACCTCCCCTCTAAACTTCTTTTTGTTCCAAACCCTCCCTGTCCCTTGTAGCTCCTTCATCTCCTCTAGGCTGCTGGCTCTCGGACACAGGGCCTGGGTCTGTCCCCAGCTCTGTGCCCCAGCAGTGGCCATGCAGGGCAGAAAGATCTCAAATGCTTTTTGTCAACTGATCAAGGCAGATGCCACCCTTGGGAGAAACATTCTAGAGTTAGCATGCCTCCTTCAAAAAATATTGTTTAAAATTATTTATTTATATTTCTTTGTTATTGTAGAGACAGGGTCTCGCTATGTTAGCCCAGGCTGATCTTGAACTCCTGGGCTCAAGTGACTGTCCCCTGCCTCAGCCTCCCAGGTAGCTAGGATTATAGGCTTGTGTCACTATGCCCAGCCCTTAATTTTCTTTCTTTTTTTTTTTTTTTTTTTTTTTGAGACAGAGTCTTGCTTTGTTGCCCAGGCTAGAGTGCTGTGGCATCAGCCTAGCTCACAGCAACCTCAAACTCCTAGGCTCAAGCAATCCTACTGCCTCAGCCTCCTGAGTAGCTGGGATTATAGGCATGTGCCACCATGCCTGGCTAATTTTTTCTATATATGTTAGTTGCCCAATTAATTTCTTTGTATTTATAGTAGAGATGGGGTCTCACTCTCGCTCAGGCTGGTTTCGAACGCCTGACCTTGAGCAATCCGCCCGCCTCGGCCTCCCAGAGTGCTAGGATTACAGGCGAGAGCCACCGTGCCCGGCCATCCAGCCCTTAATTTTTAATCGACACGTTGTAATTGTACATATTTATGGGGGACAATGTGATATTTCTATATTACTCCTTTTCTTTTTTTTTTTTTTTTTTAATAGGATTTTTTGTTTGTTTGTTTTTTGAGACAGAGTCTCACTTTGTTGCCCAGGCTAGAGTGAGTGCCGTGGCGTCAGCCTAGCTCACAGCAACCTCAAACTCCTGGGCTCAAGTGATCCTCCTGCCTCAGTCTCCCAAGTAGCTGGGGCTACAGGCATGCGCCACCATGCCCGGCTAATTTTTTCTATATATATTAGTTGGCCAATTAATTTCTTTCTATTTTATAGTAGAGATGGGGTCTCGCTCTTACTCAGGCTGGTCTCGAACTCCTGAGCTCAAAGGATCCGCCCACCTCAGCCTCCCAGAGAGCTAGGATTACAGGCGTGAGCCACCGCGCCCGGCTTATATTACTCCTTTTCAAGGCAGATCTCTCCAGGCGTCAGCATGAGCCTCAGGCCGATTCCATAGCATCCAGTCAGAGTGCTCTCTGCCCCAGCTTCCCATGACCTGGCACCTAATGGCGGTTGCTACGGGCTGAGCCAATGGTCCCTTCCTGAGTGCTGCAGTGGCATCTGGACACAGCCCGGGTAGGGGAAGTGCAGGACTGGGAGTCAGGCTGATCTGGGTCTCCCATTCAACTGTGTGGATTTGGGCAAGTCACACAACCTCCCTGAACGTCGGTTTCCTCATGGGGGTACCCGTTCCTACCTCACAGGGTTGTTATGGGAAATAGTAACCACAACGGGCATATTTTGAGCACTTCCTGTAAGTCTGACAAACCCTTTACACAAAGCATCTCAGTTAGTCATCACGACAAGCCTGTGAGGCTGAAGCCTTCACAGCTGCTCCCATTTCACAGATGAGGATGCTAAGGCTCAAAGAGAACGAGGAACTTGCCCAGTGCCATCCATCCAGACAGTGAGAGCTGGGGTCCAGAGCAAGTCTCCCTGGCTCGCTCTTTCTGCTGAAGCTGCAGGGTAACCAAAGTCTCTAACCTGCACTCACACCTCGCAGCAACAGCCGCAGCTGCTGTTGCCGCAGTTTATTGAGAAAGGAGACATCAGGCCTCCTGGCCCGTGGTCTCACCCCAGGGTGAGCAGACCTGGGTGTCAAAGGCCACTTCCAGAGCAATCCTTCCTTCCATTCCCTGCCTCCCTCCCTGCAGCGTCTGTTCCAGCTGCCTGGCGTGACCCCACATTTTCCTGGAAGTATCAGAGACAGGGAAAGCACCGCTGGATGGGAAGGCCTCATTCTAGCCCTGCCTCTTCCGGGGAGCCTTCCTGGATAGCCCCAGGCCACAGGCCTTGGCAGCTGCTCTCTGCCTTCCTGGGGCACTAGTGGCCCACCCCCCACAGCCTGCCAGGTACCACGTGTGGTCATTTCACACACTCCCGCCAGCTGTCAGAGGCCAGGCCTGGGTAAGGTGCCACCCTCTTGTTTTGCTGCAAGTCCCTACCCTACCCCTGCCATCTTCCTAGTGCCCGCCGCCGAGGGAGGCCTGCCTAGGCGCCCTGACAACGATGCTTTGTCTCCCAGGAGGCCGGCAGCCTCCAGAAACCAAGTCTATTTCAGGATGTCATTTAAATACAGACAAGGGAGGGTGAGGGGTGGAGAGGGACAGGGCCCATTTTTCCAGAGAAATGCTGCTGCCTGAATTGCCGTGGTTATTTATAACTCCTGGGAAATGTGGACTCTGCTATTTCCTGATTAGATTAGTGCTGGGTGAAGGAGCCAGGCCCTGGCATGTCAGGGGACAGGAATACCTGACTGCTCACCCTCTAGGCCCAGCAGACAGGTGCCATCCCTGGGCCCCAGGGAGCAGGTACCTGGGGGACATCAGATCACCTAAAGGAGGGAGATGGATGGCAAAGGGCCAGGCTGGGGAGACCCACCAAGGGCACCTTCTTCACACACACGCAGTGGGACTCCCCCAGGTGGGGCACAGGCAGGGGACAGAAACGGGCCGCAAAACATCTAGGATGAGGTTATGAAAGACTGGGCCACACACGGTCACTAAGAGCAGCTCAACTATTTTCTTTTTGTCTTGCATTTAGCCATGGTCAAACCATGGCTACATGTACAGACTCATCCCAAGAGGGACACTGACCCTTGGGGCTGGTGTCTGGGAGAGCACCAGGTCCCCTGCACCGAAACCCTGGGCCTCTGCTGGCAGCCCTGCAGGTGGCTGGGGGAGGCCACCTCACCTTTCCAGACTGAAGTGGCCTCCTGTTTAGGACAGGAAGTACCCAAGCCACCTTGCAGGGATGGGGGTGGGTGAGAGGATTTGAGGTTCCAAGGGAAGGGGAGGGAACTCTGTACACACCTGCACATCCTCCAGGGCTGAGTTTCAGGGGGTTCCCTTGTGGGGTCCCCTCTGAGAGGTCTAAGCCCTTCCTCCTGGCCCGTGTCCCACCAGGCTGCTGCAGGTGACCCCATCACTTCTCCTTCCCTCTGCCTGTCCATGGGCAGCTCCCAGCGCTCGAGTGTGGGGCACTCTCACCTGTGGGGTCCCCATGCCTGCACCCCAGTACGTGACAGAGCCACCTTCAAACCCAGATCCTTGACTGTTGAGCCACACTCCTTCCACCATACCACACCACAGTCTTCTGAGATCATTTTCGCCACCTCCCCTTCCCATAAGCCCTTGCATGGAGTTTCCATCTATGGGCAGCTGGGGCTTAATGGTCAGAATAGGCCGGGCAGTGGAGGGGAGGTGGAGGCACGGAGCAGCCTTCAGACAACATTACCCTGGATGTCACGCAGGGCTGGCTGGACGATGGGACCCTGAAGACAGTATCGCCAGGGCCCCAGGGGCTCCCAGGCCCCACCCCCTTCCCCACAGCCCCAACCTCTTGCCCCCATGTGCCCCCCGCCTTCCCTTCACTCTCGCCTCTGCCCTACCCCTGGCCTCTGAGCCCCAGGCCTGGCACCCCTGTCCTGGAAGGTGGCTGGACTTCCCTCAAAGCCCAGAGTTGGCTTTAGAGGTTAATAAAAACGAAGTGCTTCCTGACAACAGGGCAGGAAACCCAGTCACTCTAAGAGGCAGGACAGGCACGTTAGAAAAGGACTCAAGGAAGACCTGCCCTTGGACAGGCCCTGTGCAGAAGGGAGAGCTGTCCGCCTGCCCTGGACAGGCCCTACGAGGAAGGGAGAGCTGTTTGCCTGCCCTGGGGAGGCCGTGCGCAGCGGGCCCTGCGCCAGGAAGTGTGTCCGATGGTGGCCGTGTGTCCTGTGGCTCCCAGGCTGGTGGCCACGGTGGCGGTCCTGGGCCGGCTTTCCTCTGCCCTCCCCCAAGTGCAGCCAACGCTCAGGGCTGGGTCCCCTTGGGATACCGAAGCCAGCCTGTCACTGGGACGGACCGCAGGCGTGAGAGGCCTGGTAGGGCTGGCAGCGGGGAGCCGGGAGCTGCCAAGAGCCTGCTCTCCTCCCCCGGGGGAGGGCACTGCAGGATTCCGTCAACGTGGCTGCTCTGTGACGCGGGGAGGGAGGGCCTGCGGGGCGCAGCCTGGCTTCCAGCTTGGCAGCTGGGTCGGGAGAGACCAGGATCAGGCCCGGTACACTCTCCTCCTCTTCCCAGGGGCCTGGCAGCCCTACCGTGAGGCCAAGCTGGCTTCGCCCCTCCAGCCCTCGCCTGCAGGGCCAGGTACAGTAGCGCCAGCCAGTGCCCTGCGGCCAAGGTGTGCCCAGATACCGCAGGCCAGCCACGGCCACCTGGGCTGACTGTGTTACAAGGTACCACCCAGATGGGACCACTCTGCCTGGGCTTGCCTCCCCTACCCCTCCTGAGAACCCTGAAGTCCCCGAGGCCCACTTATGGAGGGCGTTCAAGGCCCACTTATGGAGGGGGTTCGAGGCCCACATATGGAAGGGGTTCGAGGCCCACATATGGAAGGGGTTCGAGGCCCACTTATAAAAGGGGTTCCACACCACACAGTGAGGCTCTTATTGAAGCCAGGTTAGCCTCTTAGTGCCCCCTGCCACCGGCCCTACCTTTCCAGCGGCTCCACCTGCCCCGTGCCCACTACACGTTCATCCCCAGCTGGGCACGGCGGACCCTGAGGAGGAGGAGACAAAACTCCAACCTGGGCTTGCTGGGGTCCTGACCCAGAAGTTTCTGCTAGCTGCCACGGGAAGGCCAGGAGCCTGTGAGACCCCCATCTCCCTCTGGACTCGCAGGGGTTTGGTGAGACTTAAACAAGTCCCTCTTCGAAACGGGCTGTATCCTCCCTGCCCTGGCCAGGAACCGTTTCTGGCGCAGAGCCTCTGTCAGTGAAAACGAGGGGTACCGGCAACGCCACTGCCCACGCCGGCTCTGAGTGCCCCCCCCCCTCCATCCTCACTGCCACGCTGCGTCCCACGTTCACTGGACACCATCAAGAGTGACCGTCGTGCCTGTCCCCGTGCACAGCACACACAAGCCTGGGTGCCACACACAACAAGGCTCCAGAAGTCCCCATCTAGGGCACGCATCCCTGACCCCAGCTGGCCCCGTGACCATCCAGGCAACCGGACAACTGAGAAGCGGCCACGGGGCTCCACGGGCTCTGGGCGTCCTCCTTGGAGGCCACAAGAGCTTGTATTCCGGCTGAGCTGCCGGGGTCTGAGCTCAGCTCCTCCACCGAGCCATGCATGTGACCTTATCTAGGTCACTCTCTGAGCCTCAGTTTCCTCACACACAGACCAGCGTGGGTAATAATAGTGCTTGCCTCGTAGGTCATCGCCTAACTTACGTCAAGGGCTAAGAATACTGCCCGGTCCTCAGCGTGCGCTCAGAACATATCATCATCACAAGAACTGTGTTTAAGCTTTCCAGCGGCTTCCCGCTGCACCAGATTAAAGGCCCAACTCCTTGTCGTGACCTGCAAGGCCCTACGTGATCCGGCCGCTGCCCCCCTTGCCCCGCCGTGAATCTCCTACACGCTCCGTGAGGCCTCCATCGCCTCGCCTCTGCACACACCTGCCTTGGGGTTTTCACCTGGAATGCACTGTCCCCAGATCTTTCATGGCTGAACTCTCCCTGTCACTTAAATCTTAGTTCAAAACTGATCTCCTTAAGCAAGGCCTCTCCCTCCCCTCTAACCCAGTACCCAGGTTTATTTTCTTCCCAGCATCCGTCCGACCTAAAAGGACCTTGTTTATTGACTGACTCCTCCTATGGATAGGGTCTCGTCTGTCGCAGGCACCCCTGGACCCCCAGTGCCTGCACGTGGAAGGTGCCCCATCCACATTCATGGACCAAGTGAGCAAACTGGGACGCGGGGGGTGGAGACAGCAAAGCTCCTCTCCAGGGTTCCTTCAGGACAAGGGCCAAGAAGTCCTACATTCCTGCTGGCCTCCCTTCTCCCATGTTCACTGAATGGCTGGCATTGGCCCACAGGCAGCCCTGTGACCACCCTACCCAGACTCTCCCAGCGTGTTGAGGGTTTATGGCTTAGGACCAGGAATCTTGAGACACGGCCAAGATCGTCATATGAACTGGATTCTAAGAGATCATCCCGCTCAGCTCCTTCATTGTGCTGATGCCAGAGAACCAGAGAGGCGAAGACATTTCCCCAAGGTCACACAGCAAGTTAAAGCAGTAAACTCAGGATTAGAAAGACTGAAGCTTCTTGATCTTGACCAGCCTGGTGCCCTCCTCCTCTGGCACCCTGTGCCACACAAGCCTGAGAGCTGGGGGTGCTCCAAGGAGGAGGTCTCCCAGAGCATAGACGAGGCATTCGGGCATCTGGTGGGAAGGGGTGCTGCAGTGTCATTGCTCTGGCTGTGCCCATCCGAGGTGGCAGCCCCGGCTGGGGTCGCTGTCCAAGATAGAGATCATTCTGCTCTCACAGTCTAAACAGGGCTGGAAGATCTCTGCAGGGGTCCTGGGTCCCTCCTGGCCCCCCTGCAGAAGGAGTCCGTGAGCAGCTCCCAGGCCACTCCCCACCTCTCTGAGGCCCATCACAGGGGCCAAGCTCATCGGGCCTTGGTGTAAGGCTCCCTGGGATCAGAACCAACCCTGGTTTTCTCCTGGGGATTGGGCAGGCGGGTCACAGGTGCAGGGGGCTGTGTGTCCCTCTGAGGTCCTAGGGAACTGGCAGAACACAAACACCCTCTCTGCCTCCAGCATGATTTGATAGGAGAAAGGAACCCAAAAAACAGCACCTGTTGACCAGTCCCCAACAATCTGGGCACTTGGCAAGGACACTCAGCAGAGGGCCACGTCTTTCCAGACTAGTGCCCCTTGACTAACACCTGGCAACACCCCCCAACCAGCACACCTGCAGAAGTTTCTTTCTGAATGTCTGCCCTCCTGAGTGTTGGGCCACGCTGCCTCTGGATGCCACTGCAGCACTGGGCTCGGGCAGCTCTGGTCTTTCAGGAACCCCTGGCTTGGCAGGCTCAGCTCTCCCTGGTCCGGGGCCATCCAAAGGCTGGGGCACCACGCCCGGCACGGCTGACTGGCCAGGCCGCCTGTGCTCCCCAGGTGCCGGGACACAGCACCTTGCCAAGTCCACTTAGGGAAGGGGTTTCGACCTTGGGGTCCGTGGGTCCCTCTGAGATAGCACGGTTTGTGTGCACATGCCTGCCCGTGTCTGGGTCACCTCTGTAACCTTCCCCAGGTTCTCAGAGTAGAGGATTCCTGCTCCGCGTACTTGAACAGGCCTCTTGGGAGCCAGCTTGGCAGAGAGGCAGGAGACTGTCCATGAGGCCCCTCTCGCTTGAGGGGGTGGGCAAGTGCCGTGTTAATACACGAGAGTCACCCTGCCCCCGCTTCCAACCTACCAGCTGGCCTGGCTACGGTCGTGGCCCACACCGAGGCCCCGGAGGAAGTGGGCTGGCGGCAGGGGTTTCCAGCCTTGGTGGTGGGGGAGCCCCGCTCTAGTCCCTGTCTACAGCGGAGGGACGGCCACAGAGCTGCGGGTGGGCGTGCGAGCAGTGAACACACGGACTTAGGCAAATAAGGCGGAAGGCGGCCGGGCAGAGCGGTAGGCAGCCAAGGGCAGGATAGATTCTATCGCGTAAGGTCCTAAGATCTTCCCTGAAGCCCAGAGCTGGAGTATGAAACAAAGTCAACTAGCCCACGACATATCTGTGTCTTGTGCCCAGCGCTTTGCTCCCTCAGAGGCAGGAACAGCCAGCGAATGGCTGAGCGAAAGCTCTGGGGATGTGCACGTGGTTTGCACGCACGTGGTTTAGGAAGAATTGCTAAGTTAAATGACAGACTCAGAGCGACTAGGACCTTTCCTGTGGTAGCAATCAAGTGGACACAGAAGGCCTTCATCCTGAGCCTTAAGCTTCCCCAGATAAGTGGTCCAAAGGGGTCTCCCCATGCTCTCCTTCCATGGGTGGCACCTGTCACCCTCTCTATACGCAGGAGCAAACCTTGTCACTCCGGGTCTCAGCAACACCAGCCTCTGGCTTCTTGAGAGAAGCTCTTTGGGAGCAGCAAACTCTCAGACCCACGTAACACTGCCTAAAAGCACAGACAAGGTCACCAGGAACTGTCCTCAACTCTCCTCCACTCGCCTGGCCCCCGCCAGTCCAACCTGGGTCCCTGCCTCTGCCCCCTACCTGGCCTGGTATGTGTCATGGGCATCTATGGCTTGGTTGCAGAGCTATATAAGGACCTTGATTTCCCCACCAAACAAATGCTCCTGGCCTAGCCTCGCTTCAGGGCCCTCGGATCCTCTCTATGGCTCCTGTAAGTGACCCTATTAAAACCTTCAGATGCTTCAGGGGCTGGGAATGGGATTGCTCCTTCAGCCCCTTTCCCTCCAAAGTTCAACCTAAGAATCTAGAAGCAGGAAGGATGGGAGGAAGAGCGAGGCACCAAGCCTGGTCTACTTGAGTGTGATTTGAGGCAAAAAAAAAAAAAAAAAAACGAAAAGGAAAGTAGAAATGTGAAGTTAAATACTGAGAGCACTGGCTGGACCCACAAACCCAAATGCCACGTGTCTCCTCTGCTAAATGCTTGCACAACAAACCAACTGCCAAGCCAGGGGCTGGAATTAGGCTTTGGCCCTAGAACTCTCCTTGGGGACAAGAACCCAACCATAGACCCGCTGGGACCCAGAGGAGAGCCCATGCCTGGTCCCTGCCTCCTGTCCCCTGAAAATCGGAGACTCCTGGGACCAGAGGGTCCACACTATTTTGAAGGCTTAGTTTGTTTTTTGTTTTGTTTTGTTGGAGACAGAGTCTCACTTTGTTGCCTGGGCTAGAGTGCCGTGGCATCAGCCTAGCTCTCAGCAACCTCAAACTCCTGGGCTCAAGCAATCCTTCTGCCTCAGCCTCCTAAGAAGCTGGGACTACAGGCATGTGCCACCATGCTTGGCTAATTATTTCTCTATATATTTTTAGTTGGCCAATTAATTTCTTTCTATTTATAGTAAAGACAGGGTCTCGCTCTTGCTCAGGCTGGTTTCAAACTCCTGACCTTGAGTGATCCTCCCGCCTTGGCCTCCCAGAGTGCTAGGATTACGAGCATGAGCCACTGTGCCCAGACAAAGGCTCAGTTTTAATACTGGGGCCCTTTCCATCCAAACAGACTCTTCAATCCCAGCCCGAGTCCCCCAGGTGAGTCACACGCCCCCTTCCGGCCTCTCATCTTTAGCTAAATGGGAGCAGGAGGGACACAGGTGTCTTCCACATCCACGACATAAACCCTTAGGGCAAAGTTAACGAGGAGTTACTGAGGTGACCCCTCCTGCCGGGCTGGACAGCACCTGGCACCCTTCCCCTGCCCACCTGAAGCACCGCCTGATCTCAGCCCTCAGCCTGGCAGCGAGCCCACTGCACTGACAAGAACACATTAGCACGGCTTTTGGGAGAAGGAACGAGAACAGCGGGAAGTGGCTTCATCACGACCCTGCCTGCTCACCCACTAGCCTACGTGCAGTGAGACAGGCATAGCAGGGTGGATGTCCCTCCGTCACCCACCGTGCAGACCTTGTGTCCATGACACTGACACACTTTGTCACACAGCACGTGTTAGCGCACTGAATCACCCACCACACAGAGCAGCCAAGCGCCAGAGCCACCCCGCAGAAGCACTGACGCCAGCCCGCTCGGCAGCCCAGCGCCCGGCTGGCCCAGCACCCTTGCCCAGAGTTGCCACCAGACACAGAGCTATCAGACACCACCAGACGGGAACCCGGCTGAAGAATTCCCAGAGTAGCTCCTTGGTACTGCCAGCTACAAATGCGCAGGGAAAGGAGAATTGAAAGTCTGGGACTTTAGGGTGTAAAACGTGTCCCCTACCTGCCAGGCACCTCCCCAAAGGGGCAGGTGAACCAAAAGGGCTCTGTTTGGCCAGCACTGGGCCAGGAACCTACAGGGTCTGTTTCTTGCCAAGCTTGAGGTTTGGAAATGAGTGGTGAGCTTTGGGCTGGTGACTGCTGGCCTCAGCAGGGGCTGGGGAGGGGATGGCTCCATGCTGCCGGGCACAGACAGCTGCCTCAGCACAGAGGGGCTCTGCTGGCCTGGTCCCCAGGGAGGCTGAAGGTGACACAGGGGCCAATGCAGGGCAGCTCAAGTTGCTGCCCTGCCCAGCACTTTCCAGGAATGATGTCACCTCTGGGAAGTCAAGTGTGCCCCACTGGCAGGAGAGGAAACTAAATAAGGAGCTGATTGGCCCAAGATCACTTCCCCTCTGCAGGTGCCAGGAGCCTCCAAGCTGGCTGGAGTGGGAGCGTGCACAGCGGGTCCTCCTCTAGCCACAGGACGGCCTTCAAATCCCCAGCACAGACTAGCTGTGTTGTCACTACCTTGAAGGACAGGTACGGCCCTGGCCAGCCGGGACCGGCACCCTGTGACATTTAGGCGACTGCTTTGGTCTCAGAGTTGTCAAGCGCTTCCCGTGTGCGAGGCGCTGGGTCTGGCTCTCGCTCGGACGCCTGATGCCAGGGCCCGAAGCCAGCCCCGGGGCAGCCTGCCCAGCTGCAGGACAGTCCGCTTCTATCTCCCATTTTAATCCCAACTCAGGTCTGGGGCTGCGGGCCGGACGGGCAGCCTGCCCTGGCACAGCGTGGTCTGAGCTGCCTGCTGGTTCAGGAACCCCCTGGCACACTGATTGAGTTGCCTGGTGCCCGGCTGGCAGTGGGCCAGCAGTCAGCTGGGTGGTCCCCGTAGGGGACGCCTACAGCCCCCAGACTCAGCAGCATCCCACCTCCCCACAAGCCTCCCCTCCTCCTGGGTGGGGAATGATCCCCCACGCCTGGCACAAAGAGACCCCCACATGGCAGATGGTGTTGCAGTGCCCCTCGGCAAAGGGGTGGCCGGCAAAGTCCACTGGATGCAGGAGGGTCGGGTCTGGGCTGGACACAGAGGGAAGACACTGAGACTCAGGAGCCCCTTGCCCAGTCTGTTCCCACTGCTGCGGTATGGACGCGGAAAGCAGCCAGGCAGAGTGCACTTGCAGAGGAGACAGACTCCCTTTTCCTGAGGCAGAGACAGATGCAGAGAAAGCCGCCACAGCCGGGGTAGCAGCCAGCATCCAACCTTAAGTTCAAGCCACGCACAGCAGACGCACACACATACCCCAGCCTCTGTCCTGGGACTGCAGGATCGGGCAGGAGCTGGAAAGGGAGAGGCGGAGAGAGGGGCCCCAGTAGCCCCCAACCCTCCCTCAGTCCCTCTAGCCCAGCCCTCTCGGCCCCTCCAGTCCCCGCCGGCACCTTGTGGCGGAGCAGCTTGCTGCGCACCCGGCCCCAGAGCCGGGCGCCCGTGTTGGGGGCCCGCTTGCTCCCCGGCTCCTCCAGCTGGTCCAGGCAGCAGCGCTCCAGAGGTTTGCACACTGCCTTCAGGCTGCAGTCGGGCTGAGGCAGGACGTCGGTCATGCTGGCTGCCCAGCGGCTGGTGGGGCCGGATCCCAGAGGGGACGCAGGCACCGGCAGCAGCGCTGGAGAGGGACTGCGCAGAGCGTTCGGCCCCGGCTGTTACTCCAGCCGGCCAGGGAAGCTCATGGTGCGAGCCGCCTCCTCCGCTGCGCGTCCCTCCCGCCCTCCCCGGAGACTGCAGCCGGCTATGCCCCAGCAGCCGCCAGGGCGAGCGCACCGCCGCCTCCCCACGCCTGCTGGTCTCGGCTGGGGACGCCCAGTGCGTGCACCACAGACGGCCAGGCAGCCCCCGCCCCCACCGAAGGAAGTGACTCAAAGGAGGCTCTGGAGCTGCCCCTCCAAAAAACCCAACCCCGGGCTTTAACTCTTGGCAAGCTGGTGCTGCTTCTCACAGACTGCTGCGACTCTGCGTTCCTCCCTCCAGCCCCCACTAAAGTTTGACAAGCAGCTAAACACAATCCAGTCCCTTCTAGTCCCTGCTGTAACTCCTTCAGCACCGTGCTGCTCCTGGGGGGCACCAGGGGGGCTTGGGGCCAAGCCAGAGGGGGCTGGCAGGGGCCAGGGCTCCAGGCAGGAGCTGCGTTTAGCCACGAACAGCTGCCCTCCTCCCCTGCAAAGGACTCGCACCGCCCTGGAGCTCTGCTCCCCAACCCAACGCCTGCCCCAAGGCACCTCCCTCAGTGCCAGCTTGGTGACAGGGCCACACACTCATGGATGGGCACTCACGGCCCTCCCTTCTGAGGCATGTAAGGGATAAAGAGGATCCCTAGTGTGGCGGTCTCCCTGGCTTTAGCACCCTAGCGGGAGTCAGGCCACTCACTGTAGGTCCCCTCCAGGGACATGAGCAAAAGCCAAAGATGACACTGGTCCCAGGTGTCCAGCAAGAGACGCTTTTCACATGGCCACTTTTAATCACAGCCCTGTGCACGTCACCAAGAAAGGCTTCTGCTACCGGGGAAAGAGGATGGCGGGGGCAACTGGCCACATGTCTGTGCTGGGCGCCGAGGGACACAGAGTAAGCACTTGTTCTGACCCTCAAGTTAGTGGACGTTCTAACAAGAGAGAGAAGCGAATTGTTTCTCAAAGTGACATCACAAGTAAGAGTATGGTATTCAGAGAAAGGAGAAGGGCCTGAACCCCGAATGGTTAGGGTACACAAACCAGAGGTGCCCAGGAAGCCACGCCGCTGCAGAGCTAGGTGCACTGTGGGAAAGAGACCCGTGTTTGCACAGCACGGACCGTGGGCCAGGTCTTTCAAATATCCGATTGCACAAGCCTCGCACTTGTGATTTTGGTATTACGGTGAGAACTTGGGTTTGGGGAGGTAAAATTCTCGCTGGAAGTCACGCAGCTGCCAAGTGAGGCGTGACAGGTCCCCTCCGAAGCCCTCGGTGCTCACAACCACCGTGCCCTGCCGAAGTGTGGAGGGTGCTTTGGATTCAGGACGAAGAGCTGAGACGGGACGTTTCTTGGCTGTCCCCGGGGCAGGTGGCTCAGGACACAGAGACCTGTTCTTGGCATCCAGAATGCTCCTGCTAGGTCTCAACCAGCAGACGGGCTTTAGTAGTTTACCCCAGAGCCCTCAGTGTTTGGTGAGCAAGAGGTGGCTTTACCGCAGAGAAAGTCAAGCATTGGTCATAGTACGAGCTGCCCATCATTGAGGCTTAGCTTGGGCGCGTCACTGTGCCAGCCCTCTACGTACAAGGATTAACTCACTCAATCCCCCTCGATTCTATGAAGGAAGCACACCCTCATTTTACCTTTGAGGAAACTAAGGACTTTGAGAAATTGAGCACCTTGCCCAAGGCCAGGATGGGACCACACGGGGGTCTGGCTAACTGCACAGCCTATGCGCCCACCACTGTGGGACCCTGGCATGGCAGCCTGGCGTGGCAGTGTCTGGTCCCGCACCGCCTTCTGCCTGGCCGGGCCGGAACCGCGGCAGGGTGGCCAGGCCAGCTCACCTTTCCCAGGGTCAGCACTGCACACCCCCTTCTGCACAGCACAGATGGGAACGGGAATCCCGCGTACCTGGGCCTAGGCTGCCCAAAGCCACTGCGGCTAAGTGGAGGTTGAGCTACAATAGCTTTGCCAGCGTCCCCTTGGGGGGGAGGGTCCGCGGCCCAGCTGAGGCCTGAGTCCTCCTTCCTGACCCATCTCTCACCCGCCACCTCCAGGGCACCTGGGTGCCCCCTCCGAAGTCAGTCTTCCTCTGGCCCCTCGAGGGAAGCCCCCTCCCCACAGCCACAAAACTCCTCTCCTCCGCGAAGGCTCCGCCCCTTTCTCCAGGCTACTGTTCCTTCATCCACTCATTTCAAGCAAGAGGTAGTGCACGAGGGCCTGGCCTTGAGCTGAGCCTGGGGTGGGGGCTGGGGAATCCCCTAGAGATGAACCAAAAGCCAGCGCCTGACAAAGCTGCCGGCCCCAGAGAGGACAGATGCGGACGTCCCAGGAGGCAGAAAAGCATCCGGCACGTACCAACTCTGCACCTACTATGCGCCAGGCCCAGGCGGCCAAAGCATCATCTTTGCCCTCAAAACACCCACTATTATGCCGTCCCGACGGCACAAATAAAGCGCTGTGAGTGTCAAGAGGAAGGAGAGACCGTTTCTAGCTGGAGGGAATCAGGGAAGGCTCCCTGGAGGAGACGGGGTGGCGCTGTGGGGAAAGGCCACCCACCCCGGCTGGGCCCCAGCTGGGCTCCCTCCCTTTGGCGAAGGCGCAGTGGCTAGTTGTGTAACTGGCTGGGGAGGTGCCATTATACTTGCTCACCACATTGCCTGCTGCAGCGCGCTGGGCACGGGCTGGTTAACTTCAGAACTCGCTGCTTGCTGGCTTTGTAGGGTTCTCTTCCCTCTCGCTGGGTCACATGCCACAGGGTGCAGTCTCGGGGAATGGTGTGTCCCTTCCTGCCGCCGGGTGTGTGGGAGTAGGGGGACAGCATAAACCCTGTTCCCAAAGCCCTACACTTGTCTGTCTTAGGAACCCCAGGCCCAACACTTGTCTGGGTAGAGCAAGCTCTGATTGGCTGAGCGATGGCCAACTGGTCTCCATGGTGACATAAGCGCCTTAGCAGATGGGTAGCTGAGTTGGGAGGCTCTTCCCTTGAGATGCGCATCTCTCCCTTCCTCCCCTGGACTGGGGGCCTCCTCTGGGAACAGCACAGATTTGCCTTCTGTTCTCCAAGCCAGACTCAATCCTTCCTGGAATCAAGGGTGCAGGGTAGAGGAGGATTTGTGCAAGACAAACGTCCCCGGTGAGTTCCTCAAAAGCAGCAGTCTGACTTCTAGTCCTTCCAAGACCACCACGGACCCTTCCTCATCTCTGCTGGACGGGCGAGGCTCAGGCGACCTGGCCCCCCAGGAAGTGGCTGCATTCCCTCCTCCCACACGACATCCATCCAGCCACACCTTGCAGAACCTTCTCGGAGGACATGCAAGGGCCCCCCGGTTGGATAAACAGAGCCTGGGTGGTAAGGCCCCCACGAACAGATGTCACTGCCTCAGGAATTAAAAACATTCCTAGTGGACGGTCCCATCCTCCCTCATCCCCTCCCCAGGCTCTCTGCCAGAGGAATGAGGGGGGCTGTCCCTAGGGAGATGTGGGTGGGACCCTGGGTTATACCTAGGGAGGGGACACGCCACCCAGCACAGCTGTGACCGAGGCAAAATCAGGTTAAAGTGATCAGCAGCGGCATCACTGAGGAAAAAAGGTCAACAGGGAATAATACACATCCTGAGACGTGTGGGTGGGAGAGGGACCGCCACAGCACTGCCTTGGTGACAGCTGGGGCTGGGGACAGCTTCCAGGCAAATCCTGCAGCCTGTGAACACCAGGAGGAAGGTTCTTTCTCAGAACCTAGGGATGCAGCTACAGCTTCTCTGGAGTGACCTCCTCTTCCCACTGGAATGGCTTTCATCCCCCTCCAGTCCATTCTAGAACCCTGATTCCCTGTCTTATCTTCTAGCAAAGGGATTTCTTTTCTTTTCTTTTTTTGAGACAGAGTCTCACTCTTGCTCCAGGTAGAGTTCAGGGGCGTCACTGCAGCCTACCACAATCTCAAACTCCTGGGCTCAGGTGATCCTCCTTTCTCAGTCTCCCAAGTACCTGGGAACTACAGGCGCACACCACTATGACCCACTGATTTTTTAATTTTTTGGTAGAGACGGAATCTCACTCATGTTGCTCAGGCTGGTCTGGAACTCCTGGCCTCAAGCGATCCTCCCACCTCGGCCTCCCAGAGTGCTAGGATTACAGGCATGAGCCATCATGCCCGGCTGGAAAGGAGGTTTCTGAGCAGCCAGCTAGAGCAAGGCCACACAATGTATGAGGCCTGCATTAGGCTCAGGGATGGGAACACTTCGCTCATAGTCACTGAGCAGTCAATGGTAGAGCTGAGCCTAGAAGCCGCCTCTTCACTCATTTACTCATTCACTCATTCATCACTGAAAGGACACCCACCATGTGCCAGGCAGGGAGGCTGTGTACAGCTTACAGTCTAACTCAGCCAAACTGAGCTCCCTGGGGGGTCTGGTCCCTGACTGCTCAACAGCTGCACGTGGGGGTGGGGGTCACAGCAATCTGACCTCTCAGCCCTACGTGGCTATTGGTGGTTACACAAGTACACACAGGTGGGGCCGGGGAGCAGTTCCAACGTGTGCTTGAGCTTTAAGACGTGCACAACGTAAGGAAAGCCAGCAAAGCTAGTTGCTCCATGGCCCAGATCAAGCTGGCCCAAGGTAACCTGCTGTCCTCCACCTCCCCATAGGCCCGCGCCGGCTTCTGAGGAGTCCGGAGTACGTGCCGTTTCCCACGCAGCTCCGTTCTCCACCCTGCCTGGCCACCTCGTGCTGGTGTCTCCGGGGTGCTTGGTGTTTCTAGGTGGATAGGAGAGGCTGACACAGCCCAAGAGCTTGTCTGCTGCAGAACTGTCCTGGCAGCACGTCCCTGCCAACCTCTAGCAATTCTCACGGCACATTTAGTCACAGAAACGGGTGGAAAATCCACTTGAGCCTTTGGGAACATCTTGCTTATCTAGAACAAAACCCACCCAGGGACAGAGTGGTCAGAACATGCCTGCCCTACCCCAGGACACAAGTCACAGCTGGGAGCATGCCCAGGAAGCAGGGTGGTGTGGTGGCGTCTCCCAGCACCGCCAAGGGGCAGAGGACCCCAGGCCACGCATGGAAGACAGGCCCACCTTTGGCAGGAGGGGCTGAGCCTCCTGCTCTGGCTTCCTCCTCTGCTGGTGAACAAGTCCGTCTCGGCTCAGGGTGGCCAGAGAAAGCCCGGGGGAGCCAGGGAACCGGGGCCAAGTCCTGCCTGGTCACTATGGACTCAGTAGCCACTTTCCCTGTCTGGACTCAGTTTCCATACCTGCCAAGTCAGGGGCTTAGACTAGACAATCGTCTTCAATGAATTTTTTTTTTTTTTTTTTTTGCTGAAGACCCTTGTCCCCGACACTCCACCTTTCTAAATGAAATCTTATGCCAAAGCCTCCCTACTCCCTTGCCCCCAGCCCTATGTCAGACAAAAGCAGAGGCAGAGAGCAGAGGCCCTGGCTGAAGTGGGGACATCGGACCTACCTGCTCACACACCTCCTTTGTCCACCACCCCCTTGCCTGCCTGGGGGGCTCTTCGAGTCCCTCCTGGGGAGTCCCAAGCTCTGCAGACGGAATCTGCAGCTCCCGGTCCTCCCTCCAAGCGACCACAGCTGGCCCGTGCAGTCCCGTGAGTGGGCTCAGAGCGGTTGCAACGCCGGTTCTCATGAGAATGCCGTTTCTCTTGCCCACGGCCCACAGTTCTCGGCGCTTGTGCTCCCTCGGGCTGGGGGAAGTGTGGAGGTCAGGGAGGTTAGGGGTTTTTTAAGGAAACTTCCTGGTCTGAGTGCTGGATCCAAAACTCACGTCTTATCTCCTCCTCCCTCCCTGCTTTGGGAAAACGCTGGGGTGCATCTTGCTCGGTGGCTCTACAATGAGATAGCACTTATCTGGTCGGTCAGGCTGGTGCTTCTGGTGTTTCCTGCGTCACCTTGGTTCTCAAGTCCCTGTGGGGTTTGCCTCGAAGCCAGTGCAGCTCAGCTTTCGCCTCCCAGCGCACGAGCACGCTGCACGCAGCCCATGGGCAGGATGTCCCCACCCAGTGCCACCACTGCCCACAGCCCCGTGCCACCGCAAAGGCTGGGCTGGCCAGGAGAGGCCTCTGGGGCTTTGTAGCTGCCGCAGGCTTGAGGGAAGCCAGCAGAGCCCAGGCGAGGGGGACCCCAGCCTCAGTCCTAGCTGAGTTCCCTGGCAATCCTGCTAAGTCCTCCTCTCTAAGCTTTCAAAAAAAAATCAAAAGTGGGACCACTCTAGGGACCAGTGTTTTGGATCCCTAGGAGAATAAATTAACAGCCTACGCCTGCAGGGAGGTGAGGTGCTTATTGCGTGCACCTCCCTGGCTCATTTAATGCCCACAGGCTTGAGAGGACGTACTATGGGGGGTCACCCAAGGGTGGCCAGATGGGGTCGAACTCCAGTCTTCTGCCTCTGAGTCTGGGAGGCCCCCATCCCAGAGCTGAGAGAAGAGCACCCTTTTTTAGGTCTGTTGAGGGGCTGGATGTTCTCGGGGCCTGGATGAATCAGTTCCCGACTTCTCTGCTAGCTGTCCCTCCCTCAGAGGCAGGTCCAGGGGGAGCAGGCACCACACTGGCTGCCGAGGTGGCATTCCTAAGTGGTGGAGCCGGGGTTGGGGGAGGGAGGGAGGCTCACGTCTCCATCTGCTCCCTATTGAACGCTTCCTGTCTCCAGAACCCACTGGGCAGAGTCCAGGCTCCCCAAATCAGGAACACCTGGGAGGCAGAGGCGGCCCAGCAGGGAGAGAGGAGAGAGTTTGCGCTACACGCCTGGAAACGCTCTGGACGCAGGGCCGGCACTCTCTCGGGCCCCGCCCCCGGCTTTTCCGCTATCCTCCAAGTATAATGAGGTGCCCAGAACAGCCTTGAAGAGTGACAGCAGGTGGGACGCCCAGCTGGATGGCAAATGGGTCTGAAGCAGCTGGGGAGGGTAGGACCGGGGTGGGACAATGGCTCCAGCTCCCTGGGCCCTGGGAGGGGGTGGTATCTGAGGCAGGGAGCAGAGCCAAGCCTGGTGCCCTCCTCTCCTGTCCCATGTGTCTCCGAGCTGGCACAGTGGTGGAGATGGAGGCAAAGGAAGAGCCCCACATGGGCTGGCTGCGAGGACAGCAGGCAGCAGGGACGCAGAACACCTGGCCCAGGCGGGGGCAGGGGAGGGGGCCATCTTCCAGGAGGGGCTGCTCCAGTGTCCCCGGGCAGGGAGCTGCCTGGGGCTATGAGTGTGCCTGGGGGGGCCTGGGGGACAGGGCTGGCAGCATGAGAGGGAAAGGCCTGTTTCCACAGCCCACTCTGCTCTCCATTCCAGCACACCAAGGCTGCCTCCAGGTGCCAGGGGCCCGGCTGTGGTCAGCGTGGCCCTTAAACGAGGCCCTGAAGGTCGCATGGGAGAAGGCGTCAAGGACCAGATTAATGGCTTTCTGTCTTGGCCCGGGAGGGGCTCACTCGGGCACCACCCGCGAAGAAACGGGATGGGTCCAAGCTGGAAGGGGCTCTGGGTCACCCAGGCCAAGGTCCCAGAGCCCAGGCTTAAAGCAAGCCCGTGGGACCCTCAGGCAGAGTCAAACGGGGACAACAGACCCCTTGGGGGCCTGGGGAGGGGACAGGGTGGGGAGCCCTTGACTCCTGCCCTAGCAGCCTCTTGACCCGAGCTTGCTCCGAGTTTCCTCATGCTCCGCAGGGTAATTGAAACCAGAAGCCGCTCCCCAGCTGCTGACAAAGGCCCCTTGTTCCCCTGCTCCTCACTCCCTCTGCGTGCTCCGGCCTGACTGCCCTGACTGTGCCAGGCCAGGCTGAGAGCCGCTGGGGGGAGAGCCTGGGGTGGGGTCACAGCAGGCAGCGAGGGGCCAACCTTGACTTCCCCACCACCTGAGGTCGGTCCGTCAAAGCCAGGTCTGACTCCATCGGCCTCAGCCAAAGGCCCAAACACAGGGGACCACTTGCAGGTGACAGACAGCCTTTAGGAGACTGCTGCCCGACAAGCCACACCCAGAATCCCTGGAGGGAGGTGGCGGACAGGGTCCCTGAACCTGCCACTCAGGGCAAAGGGCCCTCATCATTAAGTGAGTACTGACTCTGTGCCAGGCTGTCAGGGGCTTCGCAGACTCTCACATTCAGCCCTCAGTAAAGCCCATTTCCCAGGGGAGGAAACTGAGGCTCAGAGAGGTAGAGTGACTCATCCTGTTCTTCCAACCACTGAGTGGAGAAAGCTGGACTCTGAGCCCAGATCTGCCTGGCCCCTGCCTCAAAGCCCCTCGAACGCTGGCTGAGTGATCAAGATTCCCTTCTGTTTTCTTCACTAGCCGGTGAGGTCTTGCCCATTCTTTGTACCCACAGCGCGGTGCCTGCCATTTAGAGGGCGCTCATTAAACAGAAGCAAATGAATAAACTAGGGAAAGCAGGACACACGCATGTCACAGCCCCCACCATTTCTTCCAGGTACATTCCATCTTCTGAGCCACACGAGCCGGTGATGCAGGTAGAGTAGGAACAGTTATCCCCACTTAACAGATGAAGAAACTGAGGCTAAAAGAGGTCAAGGGACCAGGAACTGGTCTCCTGAGCCTCTGTCCAGCGCTCTTCCCACATCACCAGGGTGACAGTATCCACGCTCGATGCTTCTAAACCACGGAGCAGGGGAGGACAGACAGGAGACCCAAGGGAAGAAGGGGCAAGGAGCCAGGGACACCTAGCCTGGTGGACAGAAGGCCAAGGGCCCAATGCTTTTCTCCCACTATACAAGGTTACTAGTGAGCAGTCATGTCCTGGGGACATGGGGCCCTGCTCATGTTACAGCTGAGAGAAATGAACACATGGGGTAGGGACAGCCTCTGGGTCTGAGGAGAGGGAGGCTATGCAGCCTCCATCCTCAGAGATGAGGCTCTTTTTCTCACCTAAAAGCAAGATCTTTGGTGGAAACAACCCCAATGTCCATGGACAGATGGATGGATGGATAAATGCATGCAGTATGTACACACAATGAAGTTATTCAGCCTTGAAGAGGAAGGAAATTCTGACACCTGCTACGATGTGGACAAAGCTTGAGGACATTATGCTAAGTGATGTAAGCCAGTCACAAAAGGACAAATATTATCCCATCTATTTGTATAAGGTTCCCAGAGTAGTCAAAGTCACAGAGACAAAAAGTAGAGGGTGGTGACCAGAGGCTGGGGAGTCATGACTTAGTGGATGTGGGGTTTCACTTGTGGAAGATGAAAAGTTCTAGACGTGGGTAGTGGTGATGGCTACACAACAATGTGAATCTGCCTAATGCCACTGAGCCGCACACCTAAAAATAAGTAAAGTGATAAATTTTATATTATGTATATTTTACTACAATTTTTTTTAAAAAAAGAATATGTATTAAGAGGGCCTAGATATTGTCAGGTTTGCCAATCTAGGCTCTGTGGATGTTCCCAGTCCTGACGGCAGGGGACTGACTGGCCTTCATGACCTCCTCCCCCCAAGCGTCATTTACAATAGCTTTGAACTCGCACAAGCTTCCAAGGGACCAGGTCAAGAATGTCAAAGGGATCAACCGTTTCTGCTTGTCCCCCAGCCCTGTCCCCTTCAGACACAGGCCCCAAGCTCCAGAAAGGAAGAGGATGGAGGGGGCTTCCCACTGAGCCTCTACTTTCAATCAGGGCTGAGGGTGAGTGACCACCCCAGGCATGGGGACCACTGGAGCTTTCTTCCTGGGCTGGATCCCTGCCCCTCCTGTGCCCAGGGTCTTAAGCACTCCTGTGCCCAGGGTGGCTGCCCTGGAAGGCTTATGGGAAAGTCAAGCTGCCTCCCACGTGGGGGGAACAGAGACAGGGGCGCACTGACCCTGGGTTTGTGGCTGAGCTAGGGAATGGGGGGGCAGGGAGGCCGGGGCAGAAGGGCTCCTCTGGCTTAGGTAGTCTGGGGTCAGAGGCAGGAGCTGAGCTGCAGGTCCCTGAGGGGAAGCTGTCTCCTCTGGCCCAGCCAGCCAAGAAGGGCTGGACCCTGGGAATATGCTAATCAGCCAGCGAGTAGGTCCCAGTTGGGGACAGCACATCTGGAGCCTGCAGCAGCGTGGCTGGAAATAGACTAGGATAAACAGACACGAGTCCCCTGGGACCGGGGAGCCAAGGCAGACTAAGGGGGCCTCCTGGCTGGCTGAGCCGTTACCCTGGCCTGGCCGGGCCGAGCACGGGGCAGCAAGGAGGAGGTGGATATGGGGTGGCCTGGACGGTGAGTCTAGAGGTAAAGGTTCCCTAGGTCTAGAAAAGGAACGGAGGATCCCCTGAGCCTGGAGGGGCAGACCTGGGCCAAGCTGGTGGGGTCTTTCACTAAATTTGTAGTGACAAAGGACAGACCCCTGAGAGTCACAGACTGCCATCGAAGCCTGTCCCCACCCCGCATCTATGAGCACCTCCCTCTACTCATTTGCCCTGCACCTGACCAAGCCTGTCCAGCCTGGCATCGGGCCCCTGAGTTTGGAGGCTTCTAGCAACAACTAACGAGCTCTGTGTCTGTGGCCACAGCACTCACCCTTTCTGGTTTTGGTTTCCTTCTCCTCCAAAAGCAGGACTGGATGAAATGCCCTCCAGGATGCCTTTGGTCTAAAGCCCCAATAACCTCTTCATTTATTCATTCATTTAACCTCCCTCCTACCTGCGTTGCTCTGGGCAGGCTGGCTCCTTCATTTCCTGGGCCACTCCCTGCACATTCCTTCCTCCCTGCCCTGGCCACGCAGGTCCTACCCCTGGATGCCCACCCCGCTCCTTTCTGCTGATCCAGAGCCTACCCACCCGGCTACAACAACACAAAGCCCTAAGATGGCAATGACTGCACTGGCCATTATATCAGATGGTTTATATAAAGCCTATAAAGCACTTTTGACAATGTATCAAAAAAGGCATTTATAAAGACTCGCAGACCTTCAGCCCTAGAAAAAAGGAGGTGGATGACAATAGCACATGAAAATAGGAAAAAATACAAAATGATTAAAACTATATAAAAATGTACATACCCAAGGAAGGGAAAAGGCACAGAGTAAAAGGGCCGTTTCAGAGGAGTGGGAGGAGGGATGGTTTGCGATTATGTTTCAAGTCTCTTTACCATTACTGCAATTTTCTTCCTAACGTAAATATTGCTTTTGGAATGAAAACCAGCTAGTGCTTCCAAATCTTTCCCGCTCCACCTCCTCCTGGAAGCCTTCCTAACTCCAGTCCTCGGTCCCTCCCTTCTTTGGATTCCGTTTCCATTTCATGACTTACAGAACGGTGGGAGGCAGTCGAGTACCTAGAGATGGGCTCTGGAGCCAGCTGCCGGCCCTGGCTCAAGTCCTGTTGCGTGGCCTTGGACAGGTGACTTGACCCCTCAGTCCCCAGCTCTCTCATCTTTACAACTGTGATAACATTCTACGCCACAGGGTCCCGTGCAGATCCCCTGAGATAGCAGACAGAAGCGTCTAGCGCGGTGCTGGGCTCGCCCCAAGCTCTGACGTCATCATAGTTACTGCTGCACCTTGCACCATTCTCCCGCGCTGGGCATGTACGGATACGCTTGCCTTTCCAACGTGACAGTGGGCGCCGCGGAGACTAGAATCCTGGCACCTCTCACTCCGCAGATGCACAGTGAGTCAGGCTCCCCCTCACACCCCGCCACTGCTCTTTTCCTTGCATGCTCATTCTACTTCCTCCCAGGCACCAGGCGGAAATGTCCCCTGCCCAGGGGTAACAGGACTCCAAGACAAAGGAAGCTGCGCGCTGCCCTTATGCCGCAAAGCAGGGGCCCGGGGTGGACCAGCACCCAGGCTCCTTCCCCAGACCACTAGCCCTGCCAGGGCCCTGGCTCAGAGATTTCCTGATAAAGGCCTGAGACCGGGGACACGGCACAGAAGAGTGAGCACGGCCTCCCTGTAGAACTGCCCTGGCCACGGTACTTAGCCTCAGTGCCTCGGTGTCCTCGTCTGCAAAACGGGGAGGACACCATTGTTCTTTTCCTTGTGGAACTGTTTCGAGGATCACATGAGATCACACTTGGGAATGGGCCTCCGACAGCTGCCAGACACATGTGTTAGTGATCAGTGCTGCCATTTGTCTGTCACTGCATGCTGCCCCCACACTGCAGAGTCCCTGCCCCCACTGCCACATTGGGACCCTGTCGCAGGAGCCAATGCCTGCAGCTTAGGCAACCTCTGGACAGCTGAGTGGGCGGGTCTTGGAGAGGAAGGGGGACAATACAGACAGGCCTTGTTCCCCCCACCTTTGCTCCAGGTCGCCTGAACATCCCTGAGGACTTGGCGCTACCACCTTTAGCTCATCCTCAGCACCTGCTGGAGAAGAGCAGGGCCAAGTTCCAGGGGCTGATGGCAGAAGGGACACGAGATGCAGCTGTGGGGACAGATTGTTCCACGGCTCTGCGGGGCTGGCCACGTGGGAAAGACTGGTGCAGACTCTCCACCCTGCCCGGCCACCCTCAGTGGCCCTGAGGGCAGTCACGGGGCAAGACTTTATAAGCCATGGCACCCCCCAGGGGGAAGGACACCCCCTCCGCCTCTCTGATCCGAGGGCCAGGGGCCATGCCTTGCAGAGCTGAGTGCTGGGGGACTTCAAAGGCCTCCAGAGGGCTCCGGCTCTGAACCGCTTGCTCGCAGGCCCTGGTCAGCTGGCAGCAGGAAGGTTTGTGTTTCTTTTAATATCAACTCCCAGGCATTTAACATTCCTCGAAGCTTAAACACAGAAACATTTTCCTTACCAGACTGTGCTTTCTGCTCTGCCAAACATAACCTGGCTTCCTCCCCTTCCCCCACTGCCTCCATCTGCTCCTGTCTCCAAGATGTAATGATTTATGGTGCGTCTCCCCTGGGGTTTGTGCAGCTGAGAAGGAGGAAAGCGACAGGGCTGAAGTCCAGGTGGGAGAATGCCGCCTTCGGGCCCTGGGAGCCGAGTTCTCGAGGGGTGGGGCCCACAGCGCCCACAGAGCTGGCTGCTCTGGGTACCCCCTTTAACTCTTCCATTTCCCTGCCACCGGTGGCCCAGGGAGTGTGGCAGCCGGTCATGTATCTTGGCTGGGCATCTCCTAGGGCTAGATGGGCCAGCCTGGAATCCCTACCCTGTCTGTCCCTCTGGCCCGGCCCAGGGACATGGAGACAGGGCTCCTACCCCTAATCCCCGCAGAGAGCAGGTTCTAGGGACTGAGTTTATAGAGCACTCTCTCAACCCCCATTTCCTAAATAATGAAGGGCTCACAGTTGCCTAGCAGCACTGTTTCCCTGGCGACAGTGCTGAGGAACGGGGTGCAGGTCTCCCAGCGTCAGGAAGGGACGTGCTCAGGAACATGGGGCGACGTGAGGCAGATGGCTGGGGCCCCACCAGATGGTGCCATCCCTCCTGTTCAAACACCGGAGGCTGAGATAGGTGGGGGAGCAGGAGACCCACAGGGTCCCAAGAAGCAATGCCACCAAGGACACCCGGTTGAGAGCCAGACATCAAACTCTGCAGCCTCAACAATGCGTCAGAGAACAGACTCTTCTTGCAAGAAAGCATCGTTAGGCTCCCTTTGTAGATGGGGCTGTCCCGGCCTGCACCCGGACTGTGTCTGGGGCCCAAAGCGCTCAACGCCCACGGCTCAATCCCAGCACGTACAGGTATTGTTTCCCTTCATCTCACGGCCACAGGATCTGCCCGCAAGCCAGGCCCCTCGTGTCATAAGCAGGAGGCCACACAAGGTGCCAGACAGGGGTGTGGATGGCTCCATGCTGAATGTCACCACTGCTTCCCCCCACTCCTCACACACTCTATCCCTCCTCCCCAAGCCTAGTTCTCGTGACAAGCAAGTGAAGAGCAGCCCACCTTCAAAACTGGCAGAATATTCCAGAAGCCTCCTTCCTACATGCAATTCTAGGGAATCAAGAAACACAGCTCTTAACGTGACCGAGGACCCGCCTCTGCCAATACCCGGAGAGCCCACCCTAAGCCGATGGCTCCCGACTCGGGCAAGGTCCAGCAACCCTAGCAACAAGTCAGAGCCCAGCCCCACAGCAGGACCCTAAGCCCTTCTGGAAGGACGGCTAACGCCTGGGCCACGTGCCCACTCCTGTCCCACGCCTATGGCAGACTCTGCTCATCAACACAGCACTCCTCACTCCTGCTCATGGACGCAGCCTCAGCATCCTTCTCAACACAGCGTTCCAGGAAGAGCCGCCCCTAGACCAAGGCTGGGATGCGCAAACGGAAGGAACCTGCTCGTCATCCCTCTGGTCCACCTGAGCCAGGTATGGACGCCAGAGGAACCGGCGCACGCGGGTTTCTGGGGTTACCAGCAGACACCATCTCTGGCAGGGAGGACAACCATCTTGGGGAACTTTTCTCAAACCAGCTTTAAACCGAAGTCACAAAAGGCCAGGCACCTTGACCAGGACGAGTGAGAAGGACTCTCAACTGGCACCACCTCGTGGCAGCTCTCCGAGCCTCCTTGGTGCCCTGGAGCCTCACCTGGATCTGCCCTTTGCCCATGATCTTGTCCACGATCTCGTTGTTGTCCTTGTTGACCTTGGTCTTGTCGTAGCACTTGTCGTAGCACAGGATCCTCAGGGACTGAGAGCCTTCCAGTTCGATCTCAAACTCCTGGGGGAAGATGGGACAGAGGGTCTTGAGTAGGAAGACCGGCTTCCCTGCAGATGCAGGCCTCAACTTTGGGAGGGGTGGGCAGGGCCCAGGAGGACCACATCCCAAGACGGGGAGGGCACCCTCGTTCCCTGGAGCTCCCAGAGGCATCACTGATGGAATGGAGTCTGGGCTGACACTGCAGTGTCCCACACCCACGACACAGAGCTGCTCCACCAACAGGCTTGGCCATCCCAGCAGACTGGAGGAGGGGGGTGGGCACACTCAGGGACAAACTCCGGGGTCCCTGCAGGGACATCAGCCCCCTCCACTCACCTCATCCCACTTGGGCTCTGTCGTGTCCCGGAATACCCTAGTTTTGGCTTTGCTGACGAAATAGCCAAAGGAATCCACCTCCAGGGTACAGTACAGGTCTGCAGGGGAAGACAGATAGAGACGCACTGAGTGAGGCCTCTGAGGCCCAGGAGTGGGCCAGGGTGGGGCTGCTGGTGGCCAGGGGCTCGGGAAGGAAGGGGACAACACACCTGTCCCTGCCAGGTCCCCATGGGGTGGCATCTTGGCATTCTCCTCCAGTAGCCCTGTGCCTCCTGGCTCCTCCTCCTCCCCGCCCTCTTCTCAGGTGGCTCCGGCCCTCCCCTCCTCGTCCCACTCCAGCCACACTCGATGTCTCCTCCCTCGGAGGTGCCTCCCCACGCTGATGGAAGGAGCCCCCATAGCCCCCAGTACTCCTCCCAGAGTTTCTCAACAGGGGCGTCACGGGCGTTTGAGGTGGGAGGCACGGCAGGCGTTCGGTACCCCTGGCCTCCCGTCCTGAATGCCCGCAGCGACTGTGACTGTGATGACCAACAATGCCCCCACATCCCCGGGCTCGGCCTACTGTTGTCGCAGCTTTAACTGAAGTGATCTCTATGTGTGTTCCTGGTCTCTCTCCACTCCACCGCGTGAGCGTTGCGGGGAGAGGCCGTGGGTTTTCAAACCCACCAGTGGACCCCTGGTACCAAGATCAGGGCTTGGTACACAGTAGGCACACAGCAAATGCTTGTGGGACAAATGGATGAAGCCCCACCCCCACCCCTCCACCCCCCTGCTTCAGGTATCAGAGCGGTGGAGGGCTGGGGCGAGACGGCGGGGGCAGGGCTCTGCCTAGCGTTTCCACTGGGGACCCTGGATCTGGGCTGAACAGCTTCTCCTCTCTGTCCGGGACCGGGAGACCACGGCACCGGTGGCGCCCCAGGCACTCCACAAATCCGCACGTTCCCGCTGGGGCTCAGACCCTGGCAGCCCTCCCACTTCCGTGTGGCTGTCTCCCAGGGCGCTGCTGGTGGGGTGTGTCTTTGAGACCCTGCACCAACCCTCTGCGGCGTGAGCCAAGGAGCAAGGGGCAGAGGTCAGAGGCTGGATGGGGGCTCAGGCCACCTCTCTGATCGGCCCCAGGTGCGGCCCAGCTCTCCTACAGAAAGGGGAATGGAGCTTGTCCCCGTGAAGTCTCTAGCGGGGCGCAGCACAGAGCGGGTCCAGGCGGGTATCAGAGCACACAAGCGTGCGGCGCGGATGGGCAGGGGACAGTGCCAGAGGCCTGTGCACACGGCCTCTGCCAGACCAGGGAGGTCTGTGTGGCCGAGAGGTGGAAGACGGTGAAGCGCCACCAGCACCGACTGATTTTAGCGTGGACGAAGCCTCCGTCAGGGGACGGGGGATAGCTCACAAAGTGAGGGCTTTGGGGTCAGACTGTCTGGGTTCAAATCCCGGCTCTGCACCAATCTCCTAACTTCCCTGCCTTAGTTCTCACAATGATGCCGCCTGCGCCCTAGGCCCGACGGTGCAGACACAAGGAGTTTACTAGGACGAGAAGCCACGGCTGACGACACACGAGGCCCAACCTTACTTAACCCCTGCGTCAGAATGAACGTCTGAGTGGGTCGGGGGGTGGGAAGGAGGAGGTGAAGACGGTCTGGAGGGAAGCAGAGGTTTGGTAGCAGCTCAACCTGTTTCTAACCACCTGACCCAGTTTGGGAGGCGAACACCTGCCCCACCTTGGTGGCCCTGCTCTCCGAGGGCCACCCGGCCAACAGGAAGCAGGCGAGGGAGGACGGGCAAGACATCTGGGCAGCAGGGAGGTGGGAGGCGGCTGGTGCAGACTTGGGTGTGTTCAACAGCCCCGGGGGGTCCGTTAGCCCAGAAGACTCCTGAGCAGCAGCCCCCAAGGAAGGGATTCTGTGGGTTCGGGGAGGGTTCACGGAGCATCTGTGGTAACAGGCAGCCCGGTGATGCGGGCGGTGGTCCCAGCCAGATTTTGAGAAACGCTCTCAGAGGAAGAGCTTGGGCTTTGGTGCCAGAAGACACGGGTTCTACTGTGCGGGCGGCCGCCTGTGCAAAAGTCCCTTGAGCCCGCGGAGCCTCAGCTTCCTCGTGTGGAAAATGGGAACGGTGCCAGTGACCTCAGAGGGACGCCAGAGGATCAGGGCAGATAACGAGCCTGAAAGGGCTCTGAGCATGCCAAGGCACTGTCCCCACGCTGCTCGCGTCCTCGTTTTCTCCGGGGACACAGTAGGTGCTCTGCAAATTAACCACTTCAGCACGTCCCAGCCCCTATTCATCCGAGAATAAAGGAGACCTGGTTCCTGCCCTCAAAGAACTCGTAGGGAGAGAGGCAGCTTATGTGACAAACAGCACGACAGGCGCTGAGTGTGATGGGGACACAGAGAAGGGAGGCCGATTCCCCCAGGGACCCAGGGTGACCCGATGGCTGTCTGTGGGCCAAGGGCGTAACCTCTGCGTGGTGGGCTGCAGGGAGAGGCGGGGAGGACAGAAAGGGCGTGGGAAGGGGCAGGTGGAGAGGAGGGGCCCCCGGTTTCTGATCCTGTGTGATGTTAAGTCCTTTCACCTCTCTCAACTTCCACATCTGGCAAATGGGTACAAACGATTAGCTGTCTAACTGTCTGACTCACAAATTCCTGTGTAAAAAGTGTAATCTCTGACGCTCAGAGTGGTTAAGAAACTTGTCTAAAGTCACACAGCTTGCAATGGGCAGACAGGGGGTTGGAGCCCAGGTTTTTGCAGCTCTAGGGTTTCAGACTGGAGAGAGAGCAGACCTTGGAGACAAAGGGCAGGGGTAGCCACCCCCCTGCCAAGAAGAGGAGCCGGTGCCTGGACTTCGGGGGAATGGCCCGCATCTCGGGGCCCCAGCCTGGGCAGCCCAGAGCAGAGCAGGTGGGCAGTGGGAACCCCCGCACGGTGGTCCCGCAGGGACTTTCTGCGAAAGGCTGACAATGGTCCACACTGCTTCCTAGGGCGGGTGGGCAGGGGGCACTTACTGGCCGATTGCTTAAATCCCTTGGCATTGTGGACGATGACGTGAAGGAAGCCATAGAGTCCAGGGGACTCGTCGTCTGCAAGAGAGAACAGCCCCCAGGGCGGGGTAGTGAGAGCCGCACCCCCTGCTCCATCCCGGGCTGGTGGGGAGGCAGACAGGGCGAGACGCAGCCTGATCTCTGGTCTGACAGCGCCACCTGGTGGCCGCACGAAAAAGTCCCCAAAGCTCACTGCTTCCTCCAACGTGAGCGGCCCCAGGCGTGCAGGGGCCCTTCTCCCCTCCCCTCTGCCCGGGAGCCCGGCCTCCCCCTACCGTCCTGGCCAGGGATCTGGTACCATTCCCCTGGGGTACTCTCCCTCCCTCTGAACCCTGCCTATCCCACGCCTGCCCTCCTCAGTCTAGCCTTTCAAAGCGAAATCGACTACTGTCCTAAGTCACTCTGTGCTTAGCCTCAGCTTAGACTCCTGACTTCTGGACTCGGCTTCTAGTAGTCCTTACCGTCTTTATTGCTGGTGACGGGAATGTTGTGTACAGTCCTAAGCTTGAAACAGGAACCCGTGAGCACCTGGAGCTCCACTGAGCTCAGGACAAAGGCCTGGAGATCTGAAGGAAGAGCCAAGAGAGAAGGGAGCATTAGCACTGGTCCACTAGGACCTGCTGCTCTCCCTTGGGGGCTGCTTCAGAAAGACACCTTCGTTCTAGGGGCAGAGTTTGGTCCTTGGGTGGGAGGGAAAGACTTTGTAGACACATAAGGACCATTGCAGGTGCTGTCAGAGGGGTCAGAGTAGGAGAATCTAATGGAAGAGGTTCGTGTATGTATGTGTAAGAGAGTGAGAGCAAAAGACAGAGAAAAGGGGGTGGGGTGACCTTGGGCTCTGGGTCCAATCCTATTACTGATTCATCATGTCTTCAGCAAATCACTTAAATTCTTTGGGTCTCAATGGATCGGTAACATCATTAAGTGCTACCTCCCTTGCACCTTTCTAGGGCGACCATGAAGAGGAGATACCGGACACAAAATGCTTGGAAATGCAAAGGCCCATCACTGCCATGGACACCTGCAGGGCAGTGCAGGACGGGGCAGGACGTTACCCTTCTTCTGTAGTTTCTGAATCGCTTCTCTCCATTCTGACCTCTCATAGTCCGAGGACAGTAGGAACAGGTAGCTCTGAAGACAGGAGATGAGAATTCAGTAGGGTGACCACAGTTAGGACAAGCATATTCCCAGAGTCTGGGGCTGCTAACAACTCCTTCTTACTCAGGCACCCCTGAACTTGGAGAAAGAGGCAGCTAGGGTTGGGGCAGGGGGCCGGGGTAGGGGTGGGGGGCTCCTTACTGAGAAGCCAGGTGACAGAAGTGGCAGTGCCAGGGATGGCCAGCAGGGGGCACTGGCTTCATACCAGTGGGGAGAAGGAGTCTGGGGCTGGAGCCATGGCAGCCTCCTTGGGAAGCGAGGGCCTGAGTCTCTGATTTCCACAGGTTGGGGCCAGGAGCTATAGAGAGCGGGCAGCGCTGGGCTAAGGAAGGGGCCTGCCTTTGTCCCACCCCTGCCCTTGCTGACCTTTCCATTCCGACTGTGGATCCGAAATGGGATTGTGGGGGAATTGAGCAGCAGCAAGAACTCATTCTCAAACATCTTCTTTTTGAGGCGCTCGATGGCCCGGCTCTGCCCTTTGTTGGCTTTCTGCAGGGGCAGAGAGCACAGTGGGTTTCCCTCACACTCAGACACCATTGTGGCTCACCCAGCAGCTCTAAGTACAGCGTTCCCCTGTGTATGAACCGCGCCTTTTCATTTTCTACATTTTGTGACGTTTTGACATCTTGAGGGGTGGGGGGGCCACCCTGGGAGAGGAGAAACTGCTTCTCCCAGGGCTGGCTCATCCCTAAGACTGTAAATGATAACCCTGTGAGCGCGCCTTTCAGATGCAAACCACCTCCTGCAAAGCATATGTCCCCAACCACTCCTAGTGAAACCCTCACCCCCCAAGCCAGTATTTCCTCTGCCCTCATCACCCAGGGCCAGGGGCCAGGTAACTAGAGGCCACCTAGAGCCTGCCAACTTACTTGGGTAACCACCCATCCTAAACTGCTTCCCCTGCCCCGCCTTGCTCCTCTGCAGAAAACACAAGGAGGCTGATCCTGCCTGTCCCTCGCTCCTGCCTCCTGTCCAAACCTGGTGCTTCCCCACGTGGCCGTGTGTCTCCTTCTCTTGGGAACTGTAAGTAATAAAAATCTTTCAGTGGTATTAGCCTCTCTGTATTGTAGCTCTAGCACCTCTTTAAATTAAATCCTGGGTACAACAAAGACACCTTGCTTTAAAAACCTCAGATACCTTTCAGCACAAAGCCCCACCTGCTGGCCTGGCACCCTGGTCCCCCACGGCAGGGTTCCAGCCTCCCTGTGCTGCCTGACAACCCACCACGCTCCACCCTGTGCCCTCGGCTCAGCCTCATTCTCCAACAAGCCTGTGTACGTACCCTTCTCTTTCAGTTTTCCAAGTTTATGTCTACTTTATAAAGACCCTCCCCTTATTAAGCATTATTACGCTTCAAGACTCAGTTCCAACACCATCCTAAAGCTTCTCAGTTACAATTAATCTGTGACTTTTTTTTTTTTTTTTTTTGAGACAGAGTTTCACTTTATTGCCCAGGCTAGAGTGAGTGCCGTGGCATCAGCTTAGCTCACAGCAACCTCAAACTCCTGGGCTCGAGCAATCCTGCTGCCTCAGCTTCCCAAGTAGCTGGGACTACAGGCATGTGCCACCATGCCCGGCTAATTTTTTTCTATATATATTTTAGTTGGCCAATTAATTTCTTTCTATTTATAGTAGAGATGGGGTCTCGCTCTTGCTCAGGCTGGTCTCGAACTCCTGAGCTCAAACGATCCGCCCACCTCGGCCTCCCAGAGAGCTAGGATTACAGGCTTGAGCCACCGAGACATTTTTTTTTTAAACCCACTAGGACTGGCAAAGTTGTAAGAAATGCTCATGTTGTGACAGTGTGGGGAACAGTGACTTTCATTCATTGCTGGGGTAACATAGTGGACCCAACTTTTTCAGAGGCAAATCTGGCAGTTAAATGCACACAGCCTTTGGTCCAAACGTCCCACTTGTAGGGAAATCTGCTATGGCAGCAGTCCCCAACATTTTTGGCACCAGGGACCGGGGTTTCATGGAAGATGATTTTTCCACGGACGAGGGGTAGGGGGGCAGGCAGATCTCAGGCAGTGATGTGAGCGATGGCAAGTGACTGTGAATACACACGAAGCTGTAGACAACACCCGCACCTGTCCAAGGACTCTCGTCACAAGTGTCACGCTCTGTGGTCAGTAATGGACGTGCCTGCCTGCTCCAACGGACAAGGAACTCCGCGAGGCTTGTGGCACACTTCTGGCGGCCAGCAGCCGGTGGAGCTCGGTAAACTATGACTTGACTGAGCAGGAGGCCACATCTGCACACCTAGTGGCAGGAGGGAGGGCACATAGCCTGCTGGCTCCCGGGATCAGGTGAGAAACACACATACAGCAGGCCCCTGGGGAGGGGACGGTGGGCACTGCCAGCAGGGGAACAGGCTCACCTAAGCAGGCGGTGGCCCAGCCGTTCAGGAGGAGGACACCTGCTGTCAGGGAGCTCCCTCTGGGCAGACACACCCCCAGTCAGACCCTCAGTCCTAGGACATCCTCCTGCCCTGAACACCCCTGGGGTTATAACTGTGGACTTTTCTTCCCTTGTTCAAAGGCAGATGTTTGAGTTCAAAAGATCCTTAGAGGCCACCTGGTCATGTATCCCTCAATAATCATTTACTAAACACCTGTTCATTATGTGATAAGTATCAGGGACATAGAACTGAAGAAAGAGCCCACTCGCTGGAGTTCAAATTCTGTTTTTGTTTTTTAAGACAGAGTCTCGCTCTGTTGCCAGGGCTGGAGTGCCACGGCATCAGCCTAGTTCACCTCAAACTTGCAACCTCAAACTCCTGGGCTCAAGCGATCCTCCTGCCTCAGCCTCCCAAGTAGCTGGGACTACAGGCGCTCACAACCACACCTGGCTAATTTTTTCTATTTATAGTAGAGATGGGGTCTCACTCTTGCTCAGGCTGCTTTTGAACTTCTGACCTCAAGCGATCCTTCCACCTCGGCCTCCCAGAGTGCTAGGATTACAGGCATGAACCACTGCACCTAGCTAGAGTTCAAATTCTAGTGGGGAAGAGGAAAAGCTGACCATGAAATTATAATTCAGTACTATTAAAGCAAAACCAGAGGTAAACACCAGGAACTGGGAGCAGGACATCCAACTCAGATTGTGGTGGGTCAGATGTCAGAGAAGGCTTCCCAGGGGAGGTAAGGCCTAAGCCAAGACTACACAGGTGAGAAAGAGAGCCCAGGCCAACCAAACCACTCCATGCTCTTCCTTTCATTTGTTGGGAAGGTTTCTCCTGCAGTGCTTTCCTCTAGCCACTGCTTTAGAATAGATGAATTGAAGGCTATACATTTTCCTCTAAAAAGTGCTTTGGCCACGTCTCATGGGTTTTGCTATGTAGTGCTCTCATTTTCATGCAGTTCTTTAGAACTGGTTTGCAGTTTCCATTTTGATTTCCTCTTTCTCTTGTAAGTTTTAATTTTTCAAGCATATAATTATATTCTAATTGTTGATTCCTAATTTTACTCCACTGTGGTCTGAGAACATGACCCATATGCTATCAATTGTTTGAAACACTTTGAGATTTCCTTAGTGGCCTAATATAGGATGAACACTTGTGAATGCTCTGCGTGTATGTGACAAGAATCTCAGTTCTCTGCTGGGGCACTAGCTTCTATGAGTTTTTAGGTCAAGCATGTTAATTGTGATATTCATGTCCTCTCTCTCCTTACTTATTTGCCTACTTGGTCTGTCAGTTTCTGAGAGAGGCTTCCCAGGTCCTTTCTCTGCAGATGTCCTGCTTGTCCCTAGGAAGGTCTTCTTTTTCTCTTGTTTACCTTTTCTACGGGGTTCAACACACACTGTTCTCCAGGAAACCTTCCATAGTTAACCCATCTGAATTCTGACTCCTTGGCCCTCCTCCATCTGCTCACAGCTACTCTGACACAGTCAGGGTCTTTACCTTAACACACTCAAGGGCTCCCACTTTCATCCTGCCCCCCACCCCATCAAACTCTCAAACCTTATAACTTCCCTTCCTTCTACCTCCCCAGCACACCCCGGTTCAAAGAGACCCAGTAAGAATGGTCCCAGGCTCAGACACCAAGCTCTACTCACCTCCTTCTGGATTTCACTCTTAAGGGCAGAGATCTTCATTTTCATGTCCTCCAGCTCATGGTCTGGGAAGGGGTGCACCTGTGGGCTGGCCTCAGACTCCTCGGGAGATGGAAACACTAAGTCGGCCAGGGGGATGTACCACTTACAGTCATATTGCTGGTGCTTCCTGCAAACAAGCCAGAGGGAAGTTGAAGGGCTCTTCAAGCCTAAACTGCTGGGCCCAGAAGCAAAAAACCATTGGAAAAGGATTTACTGAGAACTTGTCACAGGCAAGAATGATCTTGAGGAGCTGATCAGGAAACACACACATGGAGTAATGAGAGCGGATTCCAGGGTCAGCCAGCAGTGAGGGCTCAGGTCCTGCACCTTGCCAGTCTTCTGGCTCAGTACAACTGATGTTTTTAAACATCCCAAACTGGCTTGGGTGTCGAGAAGAGGGAAGCCTTTCTGGTTGGGCCCACATATTCCTGTTCCCCATCTCACACCCTCCCCTCCCTTCTGGCCTATCCATACTTAGCTCACATTCATTATCCTTTAGGCCAGAGACAGAATACTGATGTTATTCTGAATGCCAACTCTGATTAATGGGGTACTGGAATGAGGATGATAAAGTCATATCTAAGCCTAGTGGGAAAGAATGCCATCCACGATTGATTAGTAATGTCTGCTGCAGGCAAACGTCTGAAGGCAGAGGCATGTATGCTCATTATGACCATCTCTGCTTCAGAACTATCTTAAATGTGATCTAGTTCCAGGGATCCATGCCCTTTATTGAAGTTCATAATGACCTCTCCTTTCTCTGACTTCCCCGAGTGAGGACACAGATTTGCACCTCTCATTCTGGTACTTTAGTGTTGCAATGAGTGCATGGGCTTATTGCCCCTGCACTGTAAGGTGGTGTACTTAGCACATTGAGCATGATTAGTAAATGCAGGTGGAAGAATGTGTGAACGATACTGAATAATCTTTTCTGTTCAAGGCACAGAGCAGACCCACATTTCTGGGTATAGAGATGAGGTGGAAAAGGGCTTTCAAGTTAGACAGGTTTCAAATCCCACCTCCTCCACTTCTAGCTACATGACCTTGGGCAACTTATGTACCTTCTCTAACGCTCTTCTCTCATCTGTGAGATGGAGATGATAATAACTACTTTGTGGAGTTGTTGGGAAGAATAGGAAATGATGCATTCAAGGCATTTGTCATGGCACCTGCCATGGCATAAGCCCTCAATAAAGGACAGCAGTACATTGAGTGAATATTCACAGAATCGCAGTTAGCAAAAATTCAGAGATGTCTAATAAAAGGAGAATGCTTAAGTAAATTATGGCATATCCACTTGTAACATCACGCAGGAAAGTAAAATGATGATTATGAAGATTAGGCAGCCACAGGGAAAATGCTTATGACATGAAATAGAAAAAGCAGAGCCCCAAATTGGGCATTCACTCTGATTACAACTGCATGAAAAAAACATAAGAACATTTCAAAAAAAAGGGAAAGAAATATAGCAGCAGGAGACTGATGCTTATGTTCGGGTGGGTGATGGCTTTCTTTCTGTAATGTCCTTATATTATCTTTATAATTAAAAACATGGCTTATTTTTAGAAAAAGTCTACGTAGTGAAATAAAACTAATTAAAACATTTTTTAAAAGGAAAAAAAGCCCACAAATCACCCCGGGTTGATGAGTTGATGAGGAGCAGGGTCTGGTCGCCCCTGCCCTCCCCCCCTGGGCGCCCGCGCACTCACCCCGCGGAGGTCTTCTTCAGCTTGGCACACAGTAGGACATCTGTAAAGAGGAAGACGTGCCGCAGCTTCCGAGAGCTCTCTGACACTTCCACCAGGAAGCCATCCTTTACCAGCTGCCGAGTCTAAGGGAGATGACAGACCCCCAGCCTGCTCAAGGGGTGAGCAGCGGAGGGCCCAGCCTGCGACGGGGGTACCGTCCAGCCAGAGAGGGCTGAAAGCACGGGCTGTACTGCCCGGTCACATGGACATGGGTTTGAATCCAGACTGCCACTTCTCAGCTGTGATCTCAGGCAAGTTCCCTGACCTCTCTGAATCTCAGATTTACCATCTATAAAATGGGGACAAGGAAATCTGCCTCCTAAGGTGATTCATCCAGATGGTGTATGCAAAACAGCAAGCCAAGTGCCTGGTGCATAAAATATGAGCAACGGTGGAGCTCTCAACAGCCCCCACCTGGGAGCAAACCCATCCAGGACAACCTGGTTCTTCCACCCTGGGGTACCAACAGCCCCCGGCAACCCCTCCCAACCGAGCCTGACAAGTTGTTCTAGTTTAAGCTCAGCCTTGCCCTGGAGACCCTCTCAGGACTGTTTATGCTACTTCTCGGTGGATTCCTCCACCACCCCCAGTGGATGGGACACCCTGGGCTGTCCTCAGTGGGGCCGTGGCAGCGTCCTAGGGGACCTGCAGCCAACTCTGACCTGGGCTCTGGATGGTCAGGAGCACTTTGCTCCAGGTGGGATTTCCAGAGTTTCCTCCCAGCCACCCTCAGAGCCAATGGGCTTCTCGGGAGCTATCACAATCTGTCCCAGCCTTTCCCGGGTGTCTTATATGACTGTAGCAGGAATGAAAGGAGCCACAGCCCTCCCCCCCTGCTGCTCTGACTCTCATTTCTAGTTGGGATTTGGCAGGCACACATGTGTGTGACCTACATATGCTGCAATATGTAGGTGAGCATATTGAAAGTATATGATTAAGACAACCTGGAACCGATGGTGCTCCAGGCCCTCTGGAGATTTTGCAGATGTCCCCAGAGTAAAACTAACGAGTAACATTCCCGGGTGTTGCAAAGAAGCTCCAGGAACTGCACAGACACAATTCTCCATGCCCCATTAGTCACTCTCCAGACCTGTTCCTCATGATTCTCTCCCCAGGAGACACTGCAGCCTCATAAATGTAACAAAAGAGCATAAACCCAGTGAGCCTTCACTCCTAAACGCCACTTAATTACCTCTATTGGACAGGAAGTATTTTATCTGGGCCAGACTGCTGATCAACGAGGGCAGTTGTCCCTCTGATTCCTCACACTGCCTCCCCTCACTGGGATACCAGGAAGGTACAGGGGACTGCCATACCACATCTAGCTAGATGCCCACATGGAACATTCCGGCAAGCCAGGTGGCCGCAGTCACCTCTAGTCCCAGCCCTTCCCCCTGTTGGGCTCACTCCCCAGCTCCTCCTGCTGTGCAGCCCATCTAAAGTGGCTCAGAGCTCCTATTCCCTCAGCCTCCCAGGGAACCCTGATGGCATCCCACTGGCCAAAGGGAGAGAGAGTTTGCATTCAAGAATGAGGTACCCAGAGACTGGCTTCCCTGGTGTGGGGGACAATGCATGGGGCCTGCAGACCATGGCCCCAGATACAGAATCCAGCTCTGACACTTATGGCTAAGAGACTCTCCAGGCCTCAGTTTCCCCTTCTGCCTCATTGGGTTATTATGAGGATGGATGAGATGCTGGACTCAAAGCTCTTAGCCTAGGGCCTGAAATGCCATAGGTCGTCAGGGTGGCCAAGGACTGAAGACCGCTCCTTGGCTGGGAATGGGGGTCAGGGTTGGAGAGGAATGGGGGATCCAGCCCACCCGTACTCCTCAGCCTGGGTGCGAGGCTGTGCTGGACCCTGAGCTTACCTCCCCCTTGGGGGTCGTGACTGCAGTCCGGCGGGGGTCGATGTCCTCATTGATGCTGGAGAGGAAGTTCTGGGAGATGCGGAGGGCATCCTGGAGCAGTGGGTAGTCTGGGTGGTCCACAGGTGTGTGCTTCAGCAGGTCCTGGGAAGGAATGCGGGCGGTGAGGTGGGGGGAGCGGTTCCGGGGCTCAATGGGAAGACAGAGGGGCGTGCTCAATCCTCACTAAAAGAATTCAAAGGGTGGGCACTCAGGGACCCACACTCACACCTGCCAAATCTGAACTAAAAATGAAAGAGAGCAGCAGGCCAGAGGACTGTGGCTCCTTTTATTCCTGCTGCAGTCATGATTCTTTCCCCTGCTGGGGAGAGCCAGGTGGAGGCTCATCTCACCAAGCAGCTGGGAGAGAGACCCCTCTACCCATTCCACAGCTGCTCCAAGGACCCTGGAGACCCCCAGGCAGGGGATGAGGAAGCAGGAAGTGCCTGCCTCCTAGGGAGCGTTTGGCCAAATGTCAAGCTTAGTAGCCAAGCTATATTTAGGCCCTGGCCCCGTTGGCATGGTTACCGTGGGCCAGGCAGGCGCAGTCAGGCCCAGGGACCCTCTGCCTGACACCCTACATGGGCTGTTCTCAGTGGCTCCAGCACCCCGGGTGTCGTCGTTCACCAAACTCTTAACCCCTCCCTGGCCATTCAGAGGACTTGACACTCACGTGTAGGACCAGGGTGCTCCGAGTGACTCGGTCAATGGGCTTGTATAGCAGAGCTGTTGGGAGAGGCAGGGAGAAGGGGACAGGACGATGACATACCAGGAACAACTTGACACCTTAGAGACGGGCTCTATCTCCCAACCCACCTTGCTTCCCCACACAAGCGCCCACTTGCAGGAAGCCAGAGCAGGCCCATGGCAACCGCTACCTCTGGTCTCACTCCCAGGGCAGGCCAAGGAGCAGGACAGGAGACGCAAGCCCTGGCAAGGGTCCCCGACCCCTGCCTCCTTGTCTCACCTCCCACCAGGGCCGTCCCCCAGGCCTGTCCTGGCTCAGAGCAGATGCTCCCCTGTACCCCCACCCTGAATCCCACAGCAACACCTTGCCATGCCCTGCAGAGGTCCAGCATACTCTGAACCAGGACTCCAGGATGGGATAGGAGACATGCTGTTTTTCCAGGAAGGGCAGCTCCCCCATGCCTGGTCATTCATAGACTCCTCCAGCCACAGGCCTGGCACGGCCAGCCAGGTTTGGCATTGCCCATTCTGACCCACACAACTGGCCACACCCTCAAACCCCAGACAGGACAGGACAGGACAGGCGGGAGGGAGGCCAGAGCGCCACTGAAAGGCTCTGCTTTCAAGCAGGTGGCACCCTGAGGGACAAAGATTTCCCAAAGGAACTCAGGTCAGGCCTCACATATGGGAGCCCCAAATGGGCTGGAAAATGCAAGCTCAGCCAGGCCGCCCTGTGCCACACCCCTCTGCCACTCAGACACCAAGTGAGGATTGCTGGGATTCAGCAGGGACAGGTGGAGGTGGCAGCTGGCAGACCAACACTTCCAAACATCCCTCCTGCAGAGCAGCTGTGCCCCGCCCCTCCCAACATGGGGGCTTCAGCTTCGGTACTGCACCTGGATGCCTCTGTCCCTGGGGTCATGACCTTTGGCTTCCTGTCATAGAAGCAGTCAAGAGGAAGGAGGACCCTAGACTGGGTGCCCCATAGGATCAGGTTGTGACAGATCCCAGAGCCGACACTCATGCCCCAGCCAGCCCCAAAACCCGAGAGTCCCTCGAAGCCCTAGATATAAATACCCCACAATGCTAGGCAGAGCTTCAGGAAGCAATCTGCTTGGCTGGGAAGAAGATGCAGGCTCAGCGGGGTGCCCTGAGCCTTATCTGCAGTCTCTGCTTGGCTGCCCATTTAGAGTCACTGGGGGAGCTCTTAAAAGACACAGATGCCTATGCCCCACCCCCTTCAACTAAATCCAAATCTCTGCAGGGTGAAATAGGGTATCGGCATCTTTAACAAGCGCCTTTGCTGATTTGAATTTATAGTAAAGGCTGAAAACCACTTCCTAGGACTTATTTGTAGCCCTTTCTTATGTAGCAATTTCTAGAGACCCTCCCCATAGGGTATGAGGGCTTGAATGGGCAGGACCAGGCTGGGGGTGTCCTGGGACACTGAGGGTACAGCCCAGTTCCCAGCCCAGGAATGATCCATTTCTAAGGCTGTTTAAAGCACCCACCTGTGGCCCAGCCCATCTTAGGGGGAAAATCACACCTGAGAATCCCAGAGACCCAAAAGAAAGCATAAGTTCAGCAGACACCTGCCAGGGTGGGCCCTTGAGTTCCAGCCCAGGGGAAAGCTGACACCGCACACTGCCAGCTCCCTTCCAGCCCTGTCTTGGGTCCCAGGAAGAGGTTTCTGACTAAGCTCAGAGGTCTGCACAAATGGCGGGTCAGGTTTCAGAGGGGTCATTGATACGCCTGTGGTCATCTTAACAGTCCACGTGACTGGGGCTGTGGAATGAGTCCTGGGAGGGCAGCTGGGAGGAAAGGCGGGGACAGGGGAAGCACAGGGGCAAGGTCCCGGGGTCACAATCAGATATGGAGGGAACCAGGGCAAGAAGAGCAACCCTGATGTCTGAGCTCCCATGGCCCCCGCATGCCTGTGTCTCGAAGAATTCATGGTGAGGAGGTCACCGTTGCCCCAGGAACTCCTGCCACTTCATCTGTTCCCGGGCCCTGGCAGGCTGGCCTGCTTCCTTCCTCTGCCTGGGCTACCAACCATGCACCAAGGTGCAACGCCTGTCTCTCCCCTTCCTCCAAGAAGCCTTCCCTGACTAGGACCTTTGCAAACAACGCCTGCAGTATCTAAAAGTCAGACCCTGGACGTGCAAGCTGGTCTCTCTCTAGTTTGCGGGGTACTCATTCTGCCCAATGGCGCTGAGTTAACTGCTTTGTTTGTATTGTTTCCTGTGATTAAAAATGGAAGCAATTCTCACTAGCCCCATTTTACAGACAAGGAGACTGAGGCACAAAGACATTATGCAACATGCTCACAATCACCAAGCATTCAGTGGTAGCTGGGCTTTGAATTTAGGTCTACGCATGCTAACTTTGAGCCTTCTCCTTTCTCAGGGGGAGGGCAGCAACTGTAAAAGCCCAGTGAACCTCAGGAAAGTTCTCAGGAAAATTCACCAGGTAGGGGTAAGCCCCCTTCTTAGAAGCAGGCTCCCCTTACGCCCCACTTTGAAGCTGACTTCAAAGACAGTACGGCAGGGACCAAAGATCCAGGTCCCAGGTCTGTTTCGCTAAGGCTAAGCTTCCTGTGGGGAGGGAAGAGGAAGCGAAGGGCTGATTTTCCTTTTAGGGAGGCAGCATTGAGACCCGACCCACTCCCAGGCCAGACCAAAAAGAGCGTTTCCCCTCTGATTCCCGAATGGGCTGCCCGTCAGAACAGAGCCCGTGTGCCTGTCCTGCTGGGGCCACCAGAGGAGGCTGCCTCGGAGCTTGCTCCTGTCCTGAGTGGCCTTCACACAGGACGGTCTGAGAAGGCGAGGGGACAATGGCCCTGTACAGCAGCTTCTGGGAAAGAGCTCAGGAAACCTCACCATCTCTCCTCCAGCGAACTGCCACTCCCCACTCCCTCCAGCCTTCCACAAGGAGCTCCGGGTTACCACGGAGACAGGAAAGCAAAGTGACTGAGAAGGGTGCGGAGACAAAACACCTGGTAGGAGGGAAGAGGAAGGTCCTAAAACCAGCCGCCTGCCACGCAAACACGCGGGGCCCAGAGCAGCTGGTCAAAGGCAGCGTGGGTCACCCCTTGGCCCACGGGCTCTGGACAGCTCCCTACCTCGCCTGCTTCAGCCTCCTGTGAGCAACAGCCTGGCTGGCAGCACACACCTGTCCCAGGACACCCGCCCCCCATGGGGGGACGGCAAAGAGGACGTTCCAGGTCCGTTTTCCTCGAATGGGGGGCGTGTGACCTTCACAAAGCAGCAGCCTGCCACACCCCCCTCTCCACGGCAGTGCCGACCTGCCTTCCACGCTGAGCGCCCAGACCTCGCCCGAGGGGCTCCGGGGGCTGGAAACACACCTCCCAATGCCGTCCTGCCCCCACTACGCTCCGCGTGCTCCCACTGCCGCCGTGGGGGCCCTGGTGGCTCTGGGAGCGGGCTCCGCACACACAATACCCTGGCTGCTCAACCTCCTCGCCTCGCTCCAGAAACAAAGAAACTCCCAACTTCTCCCTCCGGTCTGGGCTGGAGCCCTCTCTGTCAGAGGCGCTGCTGCCCAGACCATCTGCCACTCTCGGCCGGGGCCCATGGACCCTCTCTCCGGCCTGCAGGGTCATCCCGCCTGCAGGTAAGCCTGTCACTTTCTCTCCTTAAGAGCCTCTCCAGGAAGTTGCTCAAAGCCTCTCGCTAACTCCCCAATTCCCCACGGATCCTCCAGGGGACCTGGACCCTTCCAGCCCGGTCCTTCCATTCCGAAGCCACCCTGCCCCGGGAGGCGCCCAGACTTCAAGTCGGGGCCGGACACTGGCTGGGGTGGAGGTAGATGCAGGTCCGGCCCCGCTTGCCCGCCCCCCTTCCCTGCTGCCCCCAAACCTTGCCGGCCACGTTTGAGCCCGCGCCAGCCAGCCCCCAGAGGCGGGAAGTGCACCGCCTCGCGTGGAGGGCGCCGGTTACCATAGGTGCAGTTACAGCAGAAGCGGATGATGAGGAGGATTTCCATGGCAGCCTCCGTCCCTGCGGCAGGAGCGTGCAGCCATCGCTCCCGGTTCCCCAGCTCCCATCAGCAGCCCGGCCACCCAGCCACCTTGCCGGCTGCTGCGGCTGCACAGCCTCCAGAACCAAGCAGCCGCTTCCAAGTGCTCCTCCAGCAGGGAGGAGGGGAGGGGAGGCGAGTGGAGAGGGGAGGGGAGGGGAGGGCGCGAGCAGCCTGCTGGCACCCTAAGGAGGAGCACGTTTGTAGCTGGCTGGCTGCCTGGGGACGAGGCTGGATTCCTCCCTCGCTCTCGTGCACGAGCACACACGCTCACACACGCAGAAGCAGGGAGGGCGCGCTCTCACACAGCCCATAGTCCAGGGAGCCAGACAAAGGAAGGTGACTGTAATCCAGCCCGCTCCCCAAAGTACCTTCCATGGTGACTGACGTGTGGCTGTCCTTGGAGTCCTTGGGACCTTTCACTTTGAGTTCCTGCCAAAGGGAGGAGAGGAATCACTACCTGGTCTGTCCCTCCGCCTCCCGCCCCCCTCTGTGGACACTGCAGGAAGACGGGCTCTGGAACCCAGCGGTGCAAATGTGCGAAGAGAGACAAAAGAGCCCCATGGACATGGGCCTGCCTGTGCCTCACCACCTAGATCCCCTATGCCCACACCTGCGATCTCCTGGAGCCTCGTGGAGTCCAGAGGCTAGGGTGTGGGCAAGAAGGAGGGGACTCTAGGTAGCAGAGACAGGACAGGTCAGTAAGGAGCACTGGGAGAATGGGAACACCTCAGCCTCGTCACCTAAGACCCGTCCCCAGCAACCCTGAGGGCCTTGCAGAGAATGAGTGGTGGCAAGAGCAGGACCCCACCCCTCTATCCCCCTGGCAGCCACTACTTGGGGATCCCGCACATGAGCCCAGTGTAGACAGGGCTTGAGTCAACAAGTACCAGGTGTGCCAGCTGCCCCTTGGGCATGAGCAACCCTTGAAATAAGGAGGAGGGTCCCACACATCTGCACAGGGGAAGCAGGGAGGTGGCAGACCTAGGGCAGAGATGCTGAGCTCCACAGGGCAGTCCAAGCTACATCCTACCCATATCAGGAGGGACCCCAGCCAGCCCCCAGTCCCCCCTGCCACCTCCTATCCCCCAGTGCCTGTAATGGACAACAGAGAGGAAGCTGCAAGGGAGGAACTGCCAGCACCCCTCCTGGATCCCACGCCAAGTGACCCAGTAGTGAGTGCTGGAAACAGACTCCAGGGATGGCTTATCTCATCCAAACCTCTTCTATCCTCCTGTGGAGAGAGAGGTTCCAGCCCTAGCTTTTGCTAACAGGACAGTGTGGCCTGCAATTGGAGCTGTAATGCAATCCCCACTTGGCAGACTAAGTGCACAGAGACTCGAAGAGGAATGTCAGAGGGAAGGCAGGGGCGAGGTGAGGCCAAGGTCAGGGACCCAGGTCATATTGCCCACTCTGCTCAGGAGAGGAAATGCCCAGAGGGCAGGAGCCCCACATTTCCTGCTTCTGTCTCCAGCTGTTTCTAGATAGAGGAAGCTCCCAGGGACTGAGCTCGGGGCGTGTGCCCGCGTGCATGCATGTGCGTGCGTTTGTATGCGGGGGTTTACTCAGCTTCTCCAGCCTCTGTCTCTGGCTGGTGCCTGGATTCCCAGCTTTAGGGAATTTTTCTCCAGGCACCACCCCCACTCCAGTGCAGCCTGGAGGTATGAAATCACTCCCGCTGCAAAGCAGAAGAGCCTAATTGCAGTAATTAAGTGGCAGTGCCAGCAGGAAGCAACAGCGTCATCCAGTGAGTCAGAATGAGGAGCCACCTGGCAGAGGGCCATGGGCCTGGCTTTGCCCTCTGGGATGGGAAGGCTTTGCAAGGGGCTTATAGACGGGTGCAGGGGTCTCTGCCTATGCACAGAGAGCAGGCAATTGGCCCAGGCTAAGAGGAGAGACCCTATACTTTTTGGTCCATATTTGACCCTGGGCACTTGGGCAGCCTTGGCAGGCCACTCTAAGCACAGACCAAGGAGTCCACTCTGTTCCCAGGGAGGCATGGAAGCCTTGAGGGGAAGTGCTATTTGTCCATCCTCATGACCATGTGGAAGGACTTCCCTGCCCCTCACTCTGTCCTCCCAGGCAGAGGGTGACTCATCTGATCCATGGGTTTTAGGAAGAAACTGAGCTCAGCCCTCCTCTCTCTGTACCCTGAGTTAGAGGGGTAGGCTCTGCCCTCATTGTAAGGAGGGGTCTGTGGCTTCCCACCCCTGCCAGGGACTCAATAGATACACTTAATTCCGAGGTGAAGCGTTAGCAAGCCCAGCGTGGCTACAGATCCAAATCCACATTTTCCAATCCAGCTTTTAATAGTAATCAAGCTGACATTTCTGACTCTTTGCGCTGCCTCTCAGTTGATTCCAAACTTGGGCATAACCCATAACCCCAGTAGTTTCAGGAAAACCATCCTGTGTCTCACCAACTTTTCTAATGTCAGAGCTGAGACAGAGAAAGCAAAGAGCCAAGAGAGGCCTTTAAGGCAGGAGTTCCAAAACTGCAGAAGTATCACCCCCTCCTCAGAACCAGAGGTTCTCCTGCCCTAAGCTTGGAGCCGGGTGCTGTCCCTATAAGGCCAGTGGTTTAGGGGTGTCACTGAGGTCATCTGGACAAAGGGATGAACGGAGCTGTGTTCCTGAAAGATCCTAGAGCAACCATCCCCTCCAGGCCACAAAAAATAGAAAAATTAGCCAGGGGTGGTGGTGCATGCCTTGAGTCCTAACTACTTGGGAGGCTGAGGCAGGAGGATCGCTTAAACCCAGCAGTTTGAGGTTGCTGTGAGCTAAGATGACGCCACTGCATTCCAGCCTGGGTGACAGAGTGAGACCCTATCTTAAAAAAAAAAAAAAAGGCAATGGCAGATGATGCCACACTCTGCCCTGCAGAGGAGCATGGAGCAAAGGCTTAGGTGCAGTAGGGAACAGGTATGTTCCCAGCCACAGGGTCTAAGGCTTCTCTCCACATAAGCGGCCCTTGCTTTCTCTCTGTAGGACTGTGGTCCTAGAGTTGGCGAGGATCTTAAAAGACTATCTCGTTCAGACTTCTTCAAATCTTCCTGATCATAAAAATCATCCAGAAGCTTTTAAAACTAGACTCCTGGGCCCCACCCCAAGCCTTTTGAATCAGAAGCTCTGGGGAAGGTGCCTAGAAATCTGCATTTTAAACAGGGCCCCAGTGATCCTGATTAAGCAAGTTTAGGATTAGCTGGACAACTCATTCTACAGAAGAGGAAACAAAGGCCAAGAGAAAGGAAGTGACACGCAAGATCACCAGAGTGTGGGAGAGTATGGCCTTTTTTTTTTTTTTCTTTTGCCTCCCTTGTTCCTCTCTCTAACCTAAAATTGAATAATAATAATAATAATAAAATCAAACAAATCAATATTTTTATGTTGAAAGGGAAAATGTCAGGTGCCAGAAAGCAAATATCAGGCTAAGTGCTACCCATTAGGGTGACCACTTCCCCGACTGGCAGGCAAGGGCGGGGAGACCCCAAGCAGCCCCCAAAGCCCAGTTGTTGGGGTGGCTGCGAGGGGAGCTGCCTACCTCTGAGATCTTCTGGAACTGGTTGTTGGACTGGCTGCACTTCTCAGCTGTTTCCAGAGCCACTTTATAGTTATCCACAAAAGCTTTGTACACACCAAGCTGGCTGGCCTGCAGGGAGGAGACAGAGAATGGGGGGAGAGGAGGGTGGGAGAGGGGCGGGGAGAGGATTAATGAATGGATGAAAGCATAAACCAGAGCACCTGGAGCTCCCTTCACGCTCAGAACCTCTCACTCAGCTCCAAAGGGCTAGCTGGGAACTGGGGGAAAGGCGGGGATGAACATATTACAGTATCCCTTTGAACTTGACAGTTCCCATGGAAACTGGCTCAGCCAATAAGGTTAACAAGAGGGTACTGGGGGTGGGGAAAGCAGGGTAGGGCCTTTGTTGGCATGCTAGAAATCCAACTCATCACAACATTTGGCTTCCCTTTGCTTCAGGAAGGTCTCCCAGGGTTTGAAGCCCCTTCATGCCTCACATTTCTTTCACACCCTAGAATTAGCTGGAGCAGGGAGAGACAGGGGTGGGGTGGGGTGGGGTGGGGGGTGAGCATGTGTGGCCTGCTCAGCCCTCCCTCCCCACGCAGAGTGTGGGGCATAGCATTGAAAGGTGCAGTCTTCCCGATCCCCTCTGCCTGCAGGTCCTGTCCCCACCCCGCTCCCGCTCCAGGGAGGCACAGCCCCTGCCTTACTAGACACCCGAGTGTCACTCAGCATTTAACACAAAGCTTCCTACCACTTATGATCACAGAGAGCCTCGCCTCCTCTGGGAGGCAGGGCAGATCCCATCACCCTTTACTGCAAAAGGGGAAACTGAGGCTCATTAATTCCTCAAATATTTATGGAGAGCCCTCTGACTGGGCTGTGCATATGCATTTCCTCTTAAGAGAGCAAAGGGTGGAAATTAAAATTAAAACCACAGTGAGATACTGTTTCATACCCATTAGAAGGCTCAAAATTTAAAAGTCTAATGCTATCAAGTGTTGGCAAGAATATAGGGAAATGTGAACTCTTGTAGACCTTTTTGTCGGGGTATAAATTAGTACAATTATTTGGAGGGCAACTTGTCAATAACTAATAAAGCTGAAAATAAGCACAACCTCAGACTACTGCTTAAGCAAATCCACTTCTACATATAAACCGTAAGGCTATGCTATTCAATATAGTAGCCACTCACTGCCTGCGGCCACTAAGCACCTGAACTATGGCCAGTCCAGACTGAGATGAGCTGTTACGTGTAAAATACAAACTGGATTCCACAGGCTTAGTGTGTAAAAGAGAATTCAAATTATCTCATTAATTTTTTAATACTGATCACATGTTGAAATGATAATATTTTTTGATCTGTGTGGGTAAATAAAATATATTCTTTTTTTTTTTTTTTTTTTTGAGACAGAGTCTCACTTTATTGCCCAGGCTAGAGTGAGTGCCATGGCATCAGCCTAGCTCACAGCAACCTCAAACTCCTGGGCTCAACCAATCCTGCTGCCTCAGCCTCCCAAGTAGCTGGGACTACAGGCATGGGCCACCATGCCCGGCTAATTTTTTCTATATATTAGTTGGCCAATTAATTTGTTTCTATTTATAGTAGAGATGGGGTCTCGCTCTTGCTCAGGCTGGTCTCGAACTCCTGAGCTCAAATGATCCGC